>JASKGM010000012.1:4261102-4271830 GCA_034509205.1 Ceratonia siliqua | reverse complement strand
TCTTTTTTGCTCTTATTTTCAATTCAAAACTTAAGAGATTGACTAATTAATATGGTGGTACCAAAAGTAAAGATGGAACTGTTAGATTATGAGTTACTCCTATACGAAATAGTACATGGTGATCCATGTTGGAGATATATAGTTTGAAAACATAAGTAAAATGGTATATATTCAAGAAAAATAAATAGTATCTTTTAATCAATTGATGTTTTAATTTGTGCAAAAACAGTATCGAAATGGTTGGCTGTTGCTACAACCATTGATAGATTCGTTGGTAAATGAATGATTGGCTATTTCAAAGACTAGCTACAGTTATGTGTAAAGATAAGATTTTAAAGGCAACTGGTAAGACTGTTGGTCGTAAATTGAAATAGTCAGCTTTTCGATTTTGGAATAAGATTTCAGAGACTTCGACTGTTGGTTGTAATACATGACGTGGGTTCATTACCCACACTAACAGCCAGCCCAATAGAAGTCCAGCCTAATAGCACAGTCCATCGCTCAACTAGTTATCAGTATAAAAATATCCTTCGTCCCTCCCTGCTATTATAGGTATCTCACCCGTCTTCCTCATAAATATCCCTTCCATAAATACAGAAACACTTTTTTCTCAATTGCACCATTGAAATTTGGATCTCGTCAACCCAACTTCTAACTTATTGTGTGTTATTTTACAGAACTTATTAAGGAGCAGGTCCAATACTCCGACTCGACTTATACTCGTAGACCAACATTGATTGATTCAATTTGACATCAACACAAGTATTGTCAGATTTATTAAATATTGTACTAGTGACATACTACAATATATGTATTAGAATTTTTCTTCCTTTTTGAGTTATTTATTTATATTTTAAGAAATTGTTAGTATCATTTAACTAAAATGTTTTATAAGAATATTCTTATATAAATTTTTTAAGTTGGAATTTATAATTTTGTTTATATTAGGAGTGTCAAAATAGGCTGACTCTTGATGGGTTGGATCAAAAAATCTATTTTCTTAAAAAAAAAAACTTATATAATTTAACTTGATTATAGCTTCATAGGATTAACGGACTAAACGAACTTTAATAGGTGACATGAAAAATTATAAAAAAAATAATATAAATTTTTATAATAAAACTAAACATAAATTATCAATCAGTCATTTTCAATAATTATATAAAAGTTTCATATATAACAAAGATACGAGTCAATTTGTGATAATAAAAAAAAAGTGCTTAAAAATAAAATTATACAAGTGGTGAGTGTTATGGAAAAACCAGCATGAAAGCCTTTAGGCTTTTACTATAGGTTAATGGTTTCAACTTTTGATTTTGTCATGAATATATAATATAGTATCCTATGTCGTTTTAAAATATTATTTATTTACACCACATTTTCAACCAAGTGAAAGAAACAATTAGACAAAATAAAGTAAGATTGTGAGAAAAGTAACTTTGCTATTATATAAATTTAAAATCTCAAACCAAATAAATCATGTTCACTAAATTCATATGAGGTTCACTCAATGAGAATCCATATTCTCTTTACATAATACAATAAAAGGTAGAAGTGTTAGTTCATAAATAAAATAATTTATCAAAATTTATTTATGGGACTAAAAATTTCTCATGATATAAGCAAAATTAATTAATTCTTATCATTATTTTCATTGTTATTAAAAAAAGAAGGGCTTATTTAACTTGTTACGGATTGAACGGGTCAGGCCAAAAAGACCCTATTTTTTTGGGTTAATTTTTTTGATTCAAAACTCAGTAGTTGACTCGCAGGTCATGACCTGTTTTGACACTCCTAATTTATATAATAATGGTATTCTCGAGTTAACTTGCGTATCAACAGGGATTAAGTTTCTTTTATGCGGTTTTTAGGTTGCATACCAAGTAGTCAATGTGAGAGCACACTTCTTTATCCGATAAACAAACTCCTTGAAATTGAATAAATTAGAAGATTATCATTTTGTTAGTTAAATAATTGATGGGTATGGTAGACATATCCTTGAAATAAATATAGGTTACTACATAATTATATATTTTTTAATTTTTAAAATTAAGTACCAAAAAACTAATTAAATTTCCTTAGATATTTTATGAGTTATATTAATATATATATGTTTAGTATACAAGTGTTTATATATAGATAACGGCAATTGTTGTGGCTCTACAAATTTATACTATAAAATCCCAAAATTATAATCTTAGCCAT
The DNA here is from genome assembly GCA_034509205.1 of Ceratonia siliqua. Classification (NCBI taxonomy): domain Eukaryota; kingdom Viridiplantae; phylum Streptophyta; class Magnoliopsida; order Fabales; family Fabaceae; genus Ceratonia; species Ceratonia siliqua. Next base: position 4,269,625 of record JASKGM010000012.1, on the reverse strand, counting down.
ATTATATGCCTATAACAAATATTAATAAAGCTATAAGCTTTTCCTCTTCAACCTAATTACCTACAAGAGTATATATAGTATTTAATATGTTAAAGATTATAATAAAACTATTAATGAACATTCTCTTTATAACTTAAACTTTTGGATTAAAATAATTTTTGACATGATATCAAAACCATTATGATTACTAAGTAGTTAGGAGAGCTTAAACTTTTGACTTGAAATGATTGTTTATATAATGTTAAGAGAATTTTCTCAAATGAAAACCATGCATACTCTACTGTTGAATTCAAAGATACACAAAGTTATTTATTCTTTAATTTTAAGAATCTAATTTGAACCATTCCTCAAAGTTTCTACGCTTATGTTATGATTCGGATATTTTAATTAAGTTGCTTTCTTTTCTTTAAAAATTAATATATTTCTTAATATGATTTTACCATAATAGTTTGAATTTTACATGGTAATAGATTTGTCAAATGCATGAGCTAATAAAAAAAACTAAATTCAACATAAGAACAGTACTTGAGGACCTATACTTGGTATATGTTTAATTTCAAATTCAATAAAAAAAGGCTTTTTATAAAATATTTATTTTTCAATGATAAATGAGAAAGTTAGAGTATATTTTTAATTAATCATAACGTTTCATATCAGAAAGTAATATAAGAGAAATGGTCTTCTGATGTGATAAATCATTATACATTTTAAGAAATGTGGAAGTATATATGGAAAAGACAAAATCATATATCTTCTGAAGAAAAAATTTGTTTCAAAATTAAAGACTTTCATTTCAATTCAAAATATTTCCCACAAGTACTATTAGTCAATTACCATACATAAATTAAATTGAAGTTTTAAGGCCCTATTATATAGTTTGATAGCCTTTTTTTTGGCCTTTTCACCGTATGAACTTTCCCATATGCAACTTTTCAGGTTGATATTGAGAAAATTCTTTCTATTTTATTTTCTAGCTGCTAGTAGAAGTTAAAATGATGATGCTTTTACCTTATAGAGTTTTGAAGTTGAAATATATAATATTTATACATTAGAATTATGTGTTAGCTTGCGTATCAAGTTATCAACAGAGATTAAGTTTCTTTTATGCCATCTTAAGATTGCATACCAAGTAATCAATGTAAAGAACACACTTCTTTATCCACTAAACGAGCTCCTTTGAATTGAATAAATTAGAATTAATATTATCATTTTGTTAGTTAAATAATTGATGGGTATGGTAGACATATCCTTGAAATAAATATAGGTTACTACATAATTATATATTTTTTAATTTTTTAAATTATGTACCAAAAAATAATTAAATTTCCTTAGATATTATATGTATATATATATATATATATATATATATATAATATATGTTTAGTATACAAGTGTTTAAGATGCTTGTTTGTTATTTATAAGACATCACCAAAAGAAAATTTCATATTCTTACATTTTTAAGTTTATCAAATTTTTTTTTTTAATTGATAACTTTCAATTATAACAAAGATACCAAAAATCAAATACTATGGTATTTTAATTACACTCAAATATCTTAATACCTAAAAATATGAAATATAATATATAATCATTTCTAAATGGCTGGTTGAACAATAAAATATACTTACATGGGTTCTGTTTAATTAAAAAAATATAATTTTCACGGCCAATAAGATTATAACTAACCTGACACCGATATCAATTTTTAGGACATAGATACATTTGATATTATAAGTTCAATGTCTATCATTTATCAGAATTGAAACAAAAGTTAAATAGACTAGTATTATTTTCATATCATCAAATTTACACCTCTTATGCTTTTTCTCCCATAATATAATTTATTATAGAAATTTATTTATAATTTATAATTTCATATTAAATCAATAACAAGAAAGTAGATGTAAAAGATGGTATAAAAATCATATTTTGTCAAATTAAAAAAAAAAACACTTTAGTATAGTTGAGTGATTATTGGGCCTTGTGGCCATGAGCCCACAAGCCCAGTCTCCGCAAAACTGCAACCGTGATAGAAAGTAGAAACCTGAACCGGGGGGCTGCTCTGCCGTGGTCAAGCGACCCCACTTCCCCTTCGCCATTTCAATACTCTCTCAAACTCTTCAAAATATTGTTCTATTGTCTTTTCTGTACTGAAATCTGACGACCACAAAGGTAAAATTCCTCATTCTCTCGCTGGATTCGCTTCCTTCTTTTGCCTAATTCTTAAAGTTAAAACTCTAGCATCTGATATTTCTTTCCATTCAAATTTTCTTTGGAAACATGAACTAATTTCCGTAGAAAATGGGAATTTTAATGTTGAAAAATAGCTCAATCAGCCACGGAACTATCATCTCTATTTTCTTCGTAATTGTATCTGTAAGTTTTGTGTCATGTTAGATGGAATCTTGAACTTGTAGGCTTTGGGTGAGTTGATTAAATTCAAGTTGGACGAGCTATTTAGATTTGAAGAGAACAATTCCTTAACTTTCTGTTCAAAATTTGAGATCAATTAATTTATGCTTATACTTTGACTTGGCATTGTACTTGATCAGGAGATGTACTTGTACCACAATAGTAAACCCTTTGCCTTTGTTGCTAACGTAGCTGTAATCTTTGAGTTTTGAATCTTTTGTTGTCAGATGTTAGATGGTTATTTGGTTGCTTGCTTTTTTATGCTCTCTTGGCTAGTTGTGGGATTAAATGCAAGTGCTGGTGATGCTGATCCGCATTATAGGTACTATAGCTCCAATCTTTGTCCGTGTCAATTTTAATTTCTATTTGGAATTAGTATTTATAAGTAAATTATTTTTTTTCTTAGAATAGGTGTACAGAAACAATTTATGAGGCATGCATTAAGCCTGATATGACCCTTCATGGGAAAGTTGACATCCTCGTGTTTTCAATTATAATATAATTTCCTAGGATTCTTATTAAAAGTTAGCTTTCTTGATAAGACTGTTTTTATGAAAAAGTACTAAAAATTGAAAATATTTTGAAGAGAAAAATGTGCTAAAGAATTATCATCATCACTTCTGTTGGTTTTGGGGTTCAGTGGGTGATTTTCAAATGGTGTTTAAATTGTTTCTTTGTTGAAAGGGAACTTATGTAGATATTTTAGTATGGAAGAGAAACATTCAACAGTTGTTCAGCTCATAACTATTGGATGAATATGTTTGCAATCTTACATAAAAAGCATGAATTTCATTGCTACCTTTTGATCTTTTGTTTCTTCCCCCCTTTTTTGTGGAATTTTCGTGATTGTAGGGGAATCTTCACTACATCCTATTTACTTCATTTTCGGTTTAAGTAGCGAATTTTTGTTGGATTTTCCCCACCCTAATTTTTATTCTTGTTTTTTCTTTGGACATAAGGGGATGTGTAAAACAATGTGAGCAAACAGGATGTGTTGGACAAAGATGCTTTCCAAACTGTAATTTTTCTTCAGTTGGAGTCCTCATTGATCGTCCATGGTACATGCAAGAACCACTTTACTTGCAATGGAAAAAATGGGATTGCCAAAGTGATTGTCAATATTACTGTATGCTTGATAGAGAGAAAGCAAGAGAATTACTTAATTATGGTCCAGTCAAATATCATGGTAAATGGCCCTTTAAGCGTATCTATGGGATTCAGGTTTGTTACGGAGGAAGCCATGCACCTTAAGATTTCATTCACCAAGGCTTTTTGTTTAGCAATCTGACAATCATCCATTTATTTAGGAGCCTGCTTCTGTGTTTTTCTCTGCTCTCAATCTTGCAATGCATTTCTATGGTTGGCTATCCTTTTTCATGCTTCTGTACTATAAAATGCCTCTAAAAGAAGGTAAGAAGGCATACTATGAGTATGCTAGCTTATGGCATATCTATGGGTTGTTATCACTGAATTCCTGGTTCTGGAGTGCTGTTTTCCATTCCCGGTAAGTTACTCATGCAGATATACCTTCTTGTAATGATTTGCATATTTTTATGTGTTTGCAATATCATTCCACTTTGCTGATTCTAAGATGCATACCTTACTATTTGACATTAAGAACAATTGATTTTAGATATTGCCAATTAAGGTGTCCATTATTGTTTGTTGATGAATTATGTGAATTAAATTGAATCAAAGTATAATGTGAGTGTGAAAATTGATGCAGTAACTGGCATTTCTTATTTCAATTTTTAGCTTATGTATATTTCTATCTGTTTCTGCCTTTTAAATCCTTAATGAAAATTTTAGCTTGGTCTCTTTCAGCCAGAGTTAAATTTATGAATGGCTGTGTTTCCATTGAACTTTACAAGCCTTGCTCAGAAATCTTTTTGCTCACTGGATAAAATTTATAAATGGATTTTATTGAAGTTGATGTGAATAAAAACCTAAATGTTGGTACTTCTATTGTCCATTAAGAAAAGAAAAGAAACAAACTGTCTTTTTACCGATGGAATATAGAAATAAAGGTTTGTTGAATTTTGCACTATGCCTTTTATCATAATTATCCATAATTTCTGTCCCTCATTCAACTGCAGAGATGTTGATCTGACAGAGAAACTAGACTACTCATCTGCAGTGGCTCTCCTTGGATACTCCCTCATTATAGCCATATTACGAAGTTTCAATATTAGGGATGAGGCTACCAGAGTTATGGTTTCTGCTCCTCTGATTGCTTTCATGACCACCCACATATTGTACCTGAACTTCTATAAACTTGACTATGGTATGTCTTGTCATTTACATTTTTATATTACCAATTCTGATGCTGATAGTTACATCAAGGGCCTGTATTTTACTTTTTTAATTTCTGAGAAAAATTTACTTTGAACTGTGTTGAATAGCTACACTGTTCACAACTACTGTGCCTTCTGTTTCCATCGCAGGATTCTTGACGATGCTTAACTAAGATGTCTCTTGCAACCCTTTCTTTTGGCTTAAGTGTGTTTATATGAACCTATTATGGTGGAGGTGTGAATTACTTTTGAGTAGTGGGTAGACGGGATTGGGTTTGTGTAGCTATTCCTTTTCCAAAACTTCAAAGTTATGGCTCTACTGTGAATATCCTTATGTATGAGTTTGTGTGTGAGAGAGAGATATAAAATTATAAAATATAACATATTTTTGTTCAACATTTCTTTGTTATTTTTCTTATTCATTCTTCTTTTTTGTTTCCTTTCCTTTTTGTGATGGTTTTGATGGCATTCAATTTCAATCTAACTTTACAGGATGGAACATGAAAGTTTGTATAGTGATGGCTGTGACACAACTTACCATTTGGGCAGTTTGGGCTGGTATTAGCCACCATCCTTCGCGGTGGAAACTCTGGTTGATTGTTTTTGCAGGTGGCTTTGCAATGCTCCTTGAAATATATGATTTCCCTCCATATCAAGGACTTCTGGATGCACATGCTCTTTGGCATGCCACCACTATTCCTCTAACTTACATTTGGTGGAGTTTCATTAGGGATGATGCTGTGTTTCGAACCTCAAATCTAGTGAAGAAGGCCAAGTAGCTTGCTTTCCACTTACGGTGAAACACTAGAAAGACCATGCTCTCATCCTTGGCATAGCCTAAATCCCCCCCCCCCCCCCCCTTCCTTTTTTTCTTCTCTCAGGCGCTACCGATTCATGTTGTACTTTAAACTGCATATTTCTCTTTATCCCTATTTTAGATTTTAGATGCCCAGTTTCATAGTGATATTTATTAAATGATGAGAATGTGACCTTTTTTACTGATCTCTTCACTAGGCCAATGGTTTTTCCCCTTCTTGTTTTGGCATTTCTTTTCAGCTGAATGTATACGAAACCAGAATTTTAATGGCCAAATGATGTCATTTTAATTTGTAGGCTTCCTTTTTTTCTTTTTTATATCCCTTTTAAGACACGCTCTTTTGAATGTACAATGGGATATAGCAAATTACAGGTCTTCGCGGTAGCAATGTAGTAAACCTACTCAGCCAAGTGCTATATGTAAAGTAAAATAAGGTTTTAAGTCTCTCCATTGGGGTCATAATTTTCCCAGCTCCCTTCCAACAAAGGGAACATAAAAGGGAGGCTGAGCTATTCTATAGTTTCAATTTAGTTTAAAAATTTCCATAGTCAAACTCAGCGAGTAAATTTCTATTTTGTTGTCCAACAAATTTTGTATTGATTTTACAATTTTATTTAATTTCTTGTCAATAGTCACCCTCATCTATCTGTCGTGACTCCTGTCCTTATCGAAATAAAAAAACTGTGGTTATTAATATTTTTGGTATGTATACTGATGGCATCAACTATTGTTATTAATATAAATATTCTGCAAATATAGTGTTGTTATGATGATCCATCCAGTTATATAATTACTTTAATCTTCTAGTCTGGCTTACACTTTAATGGATTATCTCACATCAATCTTAAAATTAAATTTGATACAACAAAGATGTAAATTCATTAATTTTTGTTTCAAAACACACAAGGCATAAATATTTTGAGTAACAAATTTAGTTTTTTCGTTTTAAATGGAAAAGACTCTAAAGAAAAAACATAAAATACTATAATCTCTCCTGAAATTTTATAATATAATTTTTTTTTGAAATGACATTTTTTTATAAAGACAAAAAAATATTTTCTTAATTCATTTATCATATTAATATTAAGATTAAATTAGTTCTTTTATATATTTACAAAGGAATAAATTATCATTTTTTAAAAAATTATTCAGTATTATATTACTAAATTAAAAATATGAGAATGTATCCAAAAAAGAAAAAATGAAGATGAGATGATAATGAAATTGGGTTAGTATTCACATAGCCGGTCCCGAATGCATCCCGGCCCGAAACAACGTGAGACCCTACTAGGGAGGATTACCCTGCTTAGTGGCCATATTATACACGTGAAAATATCATTACGCATCTCCCCGCTTATATACAAACTAGAGACGCTGGAAGAGGCTCCTCTGTCCTCGCCGCCTCTCCCTCTGTCTCTCCGTCTGGTGCGTTTTCTGTGCAAATTCTCTAGTATCTAGCTGATTTCTAACTTAGTGTCCAATCATTTCTGTGTTTCCAAACAGATCTGTGATGGATTCCTTGTAGTTTTCAGTTGAATTTGCTGAAGACATATATGCTCTTGTTAATACTTCGATGTCAACTGATAACTTCACATGCTTTGAATCTTCTAACTTTATATTAAACACATTTCAACATATAGAGCTTTTGCGGTAAAAAGTTGTAGCTTTCTTCATTTGCTTTGATATCTTGAACAATTTTTAATGGGTCTGCTGGAGTCTTATTTTGTTTGCAACATATTTGTCTAGCACCTTGTTCTAAACAGGATTATTCTATTTTATAATTTTAGTGCCGACAATATGATTTAGCTTTTGATGGTATTAAAGGTTAGATGAGTTTTTCTTGGGTATACTAATTTGGTCAACTGATACTTGTCTGGTTGTTAATCTCTACTTATACTACCTGTTCTTAAGAAATAGATCGTGATTTAACACGCACAAGTATTCTTGTTTTGGCCTTTGAGTATAGCTGTTGCAGGTCACTTAGTAATTTGAATTTATGGATTTTTTTAATCAAATACCACTGGATATATTCACAAACCGAGATGAGCTGCTTTATGGTGCCATCCTTGGAAAGCTTAGAGAAGATGAAACAAAAGCATCTTACCCGCAGCAAACAAATTATCTTCTCTGCACAAAGTTTGTGTCTTTGGAATGGAACTTGATTAACCCTAAGTGCTAACTTTATTGGTTTTCTTTTGTTTCCAGTATCAATAACTTCAGCTTCAACAGACATTTTTTTTGTGGAAAATAAAGACTAGTCAAAATGGTAAGATAAAGAGCATTACTCTGGGTATTTTGACTTTTTGAAATTTCATTGGTTTTGTTTCGTTTGAACTGATAACTGTGGGGCAATATGTGCAGGTGAAGTTCACAGCTGAAGAGCTTCGTCGTATTATGGACTATAAGCACAATATTCGTAATATGTCTGTTATCGCGCATGTTGATCACGGTATGAATTAATAGGGGCACTGCTTTAATTTGTTCTGGTTCTCACTCTCTGTAATACACTTTCCAAACTGTCATTAAGATATTCTTTCTCCTTATCTTATATGAGTGAAAAATATAGTTGTATTTTGGAGTTTGTTCAACAATACGGAATTAGAGTTATAACTTATCCTGAATGAATTTTTTAGGAGTTTATTTCATATTTGATTGCCAAAAAAGCTGCTTTGGCATTTGTTTCGATTTTTCCATATGTAGTAGGACTTTTGGTATATATATCGATGGCATCAACCATGATTATTAATATGACTATTCTCCTATTTAAAGTGTTGTTGTAATGATCCAATAAAGTTATATAATTACTTTAATCTTATAGTCTGGCTTCGATTTTGGATTTCCAAATGCAGGAAAATCAACTCTCACTGATTCTCTTGTGGCTGCTGCTGGTATTATTGCACAAGAAGTGGCAGGTGATGTGAGGATGACTGATACCCGCCAGGATGAAGCCGAGCGCGGTATCACAATTAAGTCTACTGGTCTCTCTCTCTACTATGAGAT
>JASKGM010000012.1:4191771-4246819 GCA_034509205.1 Ceratonia siliqua | reverse complement strand
TGGCGACTCCTATTTTCTCTGCGTTTTCCCTCACGCGCCCCAAAGTCATAAAGCGATGGCTTTTTCACCGGCCGTCATGTTGTGACAATACTGAATCTGGATCTGTGACCTTATGGCTATTTATGGATCCTAGGGTAAGCTTTAACCTTATAATAACATATGTTATGCAGGTCTAGGCTTGACTGTGGCCCTGTTTTAAATTTAAATTTTAGACTTAAGTCTGATACTATTTTTAAATTTTAAGTTCTCTTAATTTGGCTCGGCTCTATTTAATATAATATAATAATTTTAAAAAACAAATAACTCAATAAATTAAAATTACAACACATCAAAGTCAAATTTATACAATATTTATAAAAGCCTAATATAAAATTACAAGAAGAAGAGAGATAGGGTTAGGAAAGTTTATTTTATATAGATAAAATAAATATATATGTATAAATAACATGATTGGGTTAGGTCAGGCATATTTTAAAATTTAAAATCTAGGTCCAGCCCTATTTTTAAAACAAGGCCTAAATTTTTGTTCAAACCTAATTTTTAAACTTAAATATAAAGTTTAAGTTTTATCTAATTCACAAGGAATCCTTTATTTTATATAACATTTATTAAATTTTGCCTCAAAAAAAATTGTAAAAGGTCAAATTCGCAATTCTATCCCTTAGCTGCTCAAGATTCTTTTATCAGTTTCGACTTTCGAATTTCAAAGCTGATTCTCGGTCTATCTTTGAAAATTAACGACTAATAAATGTTATGAAACATTAGGACAAAACTTTCTATGAGATCAATTAAACATAGCCATTACCTTCATAAAATTCACAAAGTTATTATCTTAATCAATTAATATATAATGAGATCATAAGAAAGATAGAATAAATAATAATTATTGACAAAATATACTCTGTTATTTTTGTATAATAATTTTTTATGAGAATAGCATTTTCTCCATGAGTAAAATTTAGGTGAATGATTAAAAATTAATTTTTGTAATGGTCTCCGCTTGTTCTTAAATTGATAATTAAAATGGTAGCTAAATTAAATATATTTTATTTAATAAAATTAATTCTTAAGAAATATGTTGTAAGATACTATAGTATAAAATATTTTATGAATTTATTATCAATAAATTCTTATAATTTATAAAAAATAGTAATATTTTGATTAAAATTTAAAATGTTAGAATCAGTTTTATATGTCTTCTCATTTGATAATATCTATTAAAAAAAAATAACATGACTTGAGAGTTCTCGACCGTCGGATCACAACACACATCTTAAAGTATACTTATACCATCCAATAATAATTGGATGATTGAGAGTCCAACTCTTATTCTTCACAGCATATTCCAAATAAATTCGTGCATTACCTTTTTTCTTAATGTCAAAATCGCATCAGAAACAGCAAAAATCAGAAGCTTCCAGAAAAGCTTTTCATATATTATTATCTTCTCTTATTTATATTGCTATGAAGTCTAAAATGGAAATAATACTATTTCACTATTTTTAAAAAATAATCATCCCTATATTTAATTTTGATAATTAATTCCCTTACTTTAAACATATGAAAAACACCTCTTTCTTATATAAAGTAGTAAAAATATATGTATGACTAGTGGATCAATTGAATATATGTTTTGTTAGATCTCGATTCAATAATTGTATTTCGATTTTTTTTTAATTAGAATCTTTAAATATATAAACTTTGACCTAATATAAATTATTTATATATTTAAGGTTTTAAAGAAATTTGGTATATTTAACATATAAAAATAAATAAATAAAAATTAGAAATTCATATTTAAAATTTTAAAACTAATTTAATTTATTTGCAAAGTTAAAAAAATAAAAAAACATGAACACCAACATGAAAACGATTATTTGTTTACTAAAAACCATAAATATGGTCATGTTCATAAATTAAAAAAAAATGTGGGATAATGAAGGCAATCCAATCTTACCTATAGTTACTCATAAATTTTAATAATTATTGTCATGTTCATAAATGACAAGATATCGTATAATAATGTGGGATAATAATTACTAGAAATGTTATTCATACCCTTCAAAGTCCTTACACCATCAATAATTTATAATATAATTACTTAGGTGTCATGTTTTTTTTTCTTTTCTTTTTTCCCCCAATTTTCCTTTTCTCCTATCTTTCAATTTTTACCTTAAAGTTGCCTCCTCCATTTCTGGTTCAGAGAAGGTTCGCCTCCTCCACCACTGTCCCATGCCACTTGACACTCTCGCCATCATCGATCACCACCTCCGCCACAAGAATGTTTGCTTCCTCTGTCCATCCACAAACTTCTTCGAATTCCCCAACGTTGAACAACGATCTGGGTGCCATTTCTATCTCATCAAACAAAATGTTTTCTTATTATCACGTTCTAACAAATGCAGATAATTCTCGAGAATTTGTTTTAAATCCTAGGGCACATAACAAAACTTTCCACAAAATGGGTTGAAATCCACTTCACAATTCCTAAAACAAAAGAAACAGAAAACCTAGAATTTGTCAATGTGATCAATTAGGTTGTTTTGGCCATAAAACAATGATTTTGATGCTTGGCTTTTTTAGTTTTAAGAAATCCCATATATGTGAACAAATTTTTTGTTTTGACCTTCACATTATTGTAGTAAGGGTTGTCATGGACGAATGGAAGAGGCTAAAGCTGCACGCCCAAGAGGTGTAGTACTGTAAAGTTTAGTGTCTTCATTCCGCTCAAAAAATTTTCTTTGGCACAACCATCGAAAGGATTCTTGTGCTGATTTCTCCACTTCTTGAAATGGTTTGGTAGAGTTCAAAAGAGTGCATCCAATGGAGGTGACTTTCCAATGAAAGTGGAAAGAGTAAAGGGAAACGAGAAATTTGGAAAGGAAGAAAAAAGAAAAAAAAAATAACACATAAGCAATTATATTATTAAATTATTAATGGTATATACTTTTAGGTGTATAAGTAACATTTTTAAATAATTATTGTCATGTTCACCTATAGTTACTCATAAATTTTAATAAATATTGTCATGCATGTTCATAAATTTATAAATATGATCTAAACATATAGTTACTCAAAATTATAAAAAAAATATTTAACTAAATTTTATATTCTAATAATATGAGAAATTGTATGAATTAAAATATTAATTTTTGCCTCAATAAAATATTAATTTAAAATTGATAGATAGTGAAAAGAGTTATTTGCATTTTAATTATTTTATCCTTTCTGACATGATATAGTATAATAATAAAAAATAATGCGGGATAATAATAATTAATAAAGGCAGTCCAATCTCACCTAACCTCCGATCAAGTCCACTCCGATTGGGGCTGGCGGCTCTTGCATGTCCGTCTAATTGGAATGTTCTAGAAACTCTCAACTTTGCTCTTTATACAACTTTTTTTTTTCATTTTTAATTCCTTAACTTTTAATTTTACTTTTAAAATTTAAAAGGGTTAATTATTCACATAATAGGTACTAAATTCTTATCTATCTTTTTTATAAAAAATAAGTTTTGTATTTAATTATAAATAATTTTTTTATTTTTTTAATAAAGAGTAAAAAGAAAGGAATATTGCTTGATACCATATAGAAATAAATGTTTATTATGTTATATTTGATATAACAATATACATTTAAGTGAAACTTATAATAAATTAAGTGAGTTCCAAGGTGTGCTTCATTTAAATATAACTCAAAAAAAGTCATATGAATATTATGCTTTATAGCCATAGGGCACCGTAGGAATTTGTAACAATATACTCTTACCGTAGGTTTAGATATTAAAATTAAATATACAAATTTATTTTTATTTAGCCTTTGGTATGTGATATCCATCAGATATTAGTGGACGGATATGTATCTGATATCTAATATGCAATATTTATTTATATTGTGTAAACTGTGTCAAATTTATATATCAAACATTATGTTCATTATTTAATTTATGTTAAATTAATACTTTTCATATATTACTTAGAGAAACTTAACATTTATAAGATATTAAAAGTTTAAATATCTTATAAATTATACTTTGTTATATAAATATGGTATCCAGTATTTCAAATGTTTAAAATACTCAATACTTATTATCATAATATTTATGGATATTTTAGATATTTTGAGTCAAATATTGAGTATTTTGGGTGTGAATATTGAAAATGTAAATTTCTTTCAATAGATACAATTTGAATATTAAATATAATTTTTTAAATTAAGATAAAATTCATATCCTATATATATATTTGAATTAGATACGGATATTGAACATTCATATTGGCCTATTACCATTCTTAAAAATATCATAAGGTAATTACATTTTTTATAAAGAAAAATACCGATTATTTCACTTTCAATTATTTGAGTTAGTTCTAGGTAATAAAAAAATTATAATTATTTAAAACAATTAATAAAATTAAAATGTATATCAATTATGTATAATTTTTTTTTTGGAATACGATGTTTATATGATAAAGAGACGTGCATGGGCATAGTCATAATATATCACATCATTGTAGGCCCATTTAAATACTATTAGGGGCGATTTGGTAGGCGGGCCCACTTTTTGTTTTTGAAAATGTGATTTCAAAATATGTTATTAAAATGGGAGATTCTATCTTATTATAGAATATTTTAGACTAGGTTTTTTGTTTTTTTTTATTTTAAGAAATAAGTTAAAAAAAATTTTAAAAATTAAAAAAATAAAAGATTTTTTTATTTTTTTATTTTGTTCTTTTGAATGAGCTCTTTTGATCTTATTCGTTTTTTTTTCATGTTTTTATTTATTTTTGTTTTTTTAATTTTTATTTTAAGAAATAATTTTAAAAAATCAAAAGAGTTGTTTTACTTTATTTTTTGATTTATTTTTGAATACTTATATTATAAACTTTTTTTTTAAATTTTTTATAATCTTTTAGATTATATTTGTAAATAAAAATAAAAATAAAAACCACCCTCATAAGTATTGGATAGTGATCCCCGAATTAAATTATTTTTAAATTATTATGTTATGAAACTTTTTAAAATTCTTTTAACTTAATTTTTAAAATTAAAATTATAAAAAACTAAAAATTAAAAATTAAAAATTAAAATTTTAAAAATTAAAAACTCAGTAGGGTAGGCTTCACCTATTAAAATTTCTTATTTGACCTTAAATTTTTTAAAAAATATATTTCATAAGAATGTGATTGAATGCTACATTTCTAAAAATATTTTTCTAATTTATGTACCAAGTGTGAGAATGTACCGTTCATACGTAAATATTCATAGGAATAAAAAAAATATCCACATATCAAACAGGTCTTAGTATTAATTAATATATCTTTATTTATTTGTATACTTGTAGAATTTGTTTGTATATAATTTAATTTTTATTTTATGTTACAAATTTCATCAGTGTTAAAAAATTGATTTGGTTGAAGTAAAAAAAGACAGGAGAAAAATTAAATAGAAAATAACAGTATGTCTAAGTTTTATTAAGTTTAAATTTAAATTTAAATTCTTACCTTCTTTTTTTTCCTCCTCCTAAGGAATAAATTTTAAATAACTTTATTTGCATATATTTATACATATGGTATTGTAATATCTAAATTTAGTTAAATTTTATCAATTAAGATCCCATATGTATAATAAAATTTTAAAAAATGGTTTGATTGGCGTGATATACTATTACATTTAATATTTATTGTAATATTTTGAATGTTAAAACATCTAAAATTCTTATATTATATATATTATTATCTAAAATATTTAGTAACATCTAACATACTCGGTTTCATAAAATGCCACTAACTTAGAAGTATGAAATACTATAGGAGTTTACATCCCTAATTTCTTTTAATTAATAAAAAATATCAATTATTTAGTTTTTTGATATATTATCTTATATATTCGTATTATAAAATATCAAGAATAAAAGATACGCACTTTCCAAAAATAGTTAGATAACTATATAAGTCATAATGAAATCAACAAAAAATAATAATTATATATATATTTTTATTTTATTCTTGTATCTTATTTTATATTTATTATTTTATTATTATCTATCACATATTATTATTATTATTTTATAATATATTAATAATTAAAAATAAAATAAAAATAATGTATGAATATATTATTTTTATTGAATAATAAAATAATAAAAATATTAATTATATATATTTTTTATATTCATTTTATTTTTATTTTTAGTTATGAATATATTTATATGATAAATAATAATAAAAATATATAAAGATAACATTACAACTACCTAGGGAGATTTGAATTCCGTATAATGGGACAATTATACAGTACAGCTGCATCATAAACATTAAATGTGTGACGATGTGCCTATTCTTTTGTATGCACACGCATCCCAGCGCCACTTTCTATTTTAAACCATCGTGACCGTACAATGCAAAAAAGTATCCAAAATCTGCCTATTGCCATAAAAGGGTCTTGTGTTATTTAACTTATTTGCGTGCATGTTCCACGCTCACCAATGTTTTTCTTTCAACCAAAAATTCGAAATGAAAAAGGAAAATCAGTTAATTTTCAGTGCAATGATGATAATATCCCCAGATAACTTCAGAAGTCGCAGTCAAATCATTCTTTTTTCCCCTGTTTTTCCCTCACTTATTTGAGTGTCTGTGCCCACTAACGTCCTCAGTGTTTGTGTAGAGCTATAACTAAGTGACATGTCGATTTCTTTCACTAACAACACCCAGAAAGAGAGGAAGACAGATTGTCAAATGAAGACGGGGGATTACTTGAGAAAGAAGAGGGCCGTTGAGGCCAGGAAGAGAGCATACCAGTTCCGACTTTCTGGAACTCGTCTAATGGTTCGTTCCGTCAAAGCTCTGATCCTTTCCACTCATTCAAAATTTCGTGAATTTATTGGTTTTTCAATATGTCTGCGAAAGACCCATTTCAGTTTTCTGGCTATTTGCATCTGATCATCTCATTGTCTTTTTTTTTTCTCCGTCTTTGTATAGCTATGTTTTTGAAAGACCCATTTCAGTTTTATAAATTGTCTGCACTTTACTGATAATGATAGGGGAGTGTGTTTCTTTCAATGGTTTTCTTTATTTCTTTTTATTTTGAATTATTGTACATGGATAACAGGTTGTGTTCATTGGGTGTGTGAACTGTGAAATCTAAATATAGGAAATCCTTGGCTTATTTAGCTGTTCTTTTGTATTTCTGTTATCTCAAACGCCTAAATTTGGGGCTTGTATTGTTAAGGATACGTTGCTCTTTATTCGAGACATTCTAGGCAGAAGACTTGTGGTTTAGTCAAATTTGCTGGTAGATTTCATATCAACGGTTCAAATAAGCCATTAAGCCATAGTTTTTAGTTCAATTTTCTTCTTCTTCTTCTATATTTTTATCAAGGCGGCCTTTCTTTAAATTTATTGGATAAAGAGGGCTTGTTGGTTTAGTGAGTTTTTGGTTAAATTAGATGGAAACCTCTCTTTTGACTGGTAAATAGAATTCAATTCATTTTGGGATAATCTAATCTTTTCCCCTTTTTCATTTGGAGAAACCCAAGTTGGGGTTTCTCCTTTCCTGCACATTTTTGTGTGTGTGTGGAATATTTCTTCTTTATTGCACAATTCTCTCTATACTTTCAGCTTCTTTTATTGATGAAAGCCAAGAATTATGGAGTATTTGCGCTTTATTTGTAAATAAAAGCAATTCGGTGGAATAGTGGTCTTCAAGGTTCCTCATTGTTACTAAAATGTGCTTGCATTTGGATGATATTTGAGCAGCTAGAGGTTCAAAACTTCAATTTTTTTGGGTGTAAAAGCCATCTACTATGTTAGGAATGAGAAGGTGTATTCAAAGATTGCAAAGATCAGGTATCATGTTTATTAGGAATATACCCCCTCGACTTGTGAGTTTTAATAAAGGTGGCTCATGATATTATAATTCCTTTCTGCATGAGAGATCTAGTTTTTATTTTCCGTATCTATATCATGGAGCTTCTTGTTAGTCCACCACTTTTGGATCTATTATTATTGTTTCATTGGCTTGCAATATCAATTATTCATATTAAATTTATTAGCTGTTTTGAAGTTTTTGTTTCTGCATTTTATCTGTAGTCTTTCTACTAATGATTAACTTGCTTTTGTCAATATGACGTGAATATTAATGTTGCATTTTTTATAGAAGGCCTAGTTCTTTGCGTGGCCAATTTATAATGTTTAAGCAGTGTGACAACTGCTATCAGTTTCTTTATGCAGGCAGCCTCTCATAATGGTTTGTTATTTAAGTATCAGGGGATATCAGTTTTGGTAATTCGCATGCAAGGAGCGTGTCCAATATTGCATTTTCATATGGGCTTCCACTACTGTAGCTTATGTAGGATTTGCCCCTTATAGTTCTCTTGGAAATAGTCCAACTTAAGAATCTAACACCACCGGCCCATTACTACCTTGCCAATGCCAACAATTCTCTGAAAGTCCAACATATTTTTTAACCATTATTAGCAAGCATGCAGCTAAATTGCTCTATGCCTGTTTGTTTTGTGTCAAATGGTAATCTTTCAGAAGGACTTCAGTAAACGAGGATTACCTAAAATAGGAAAGCAAAGAAAAAATTGCTGTTTAGACTTTAGATGATGCGGAGACCTTTTAATTGACTAGAGATATGCGTCTGTATCTTAAGAGTCACAGATATAATACCTGATCTTTGGGGAAGATTTTGATGAGGCAAGAACCCAGGCTCTGATGTGGCATCCACATTTACCTGATCAGATTTGATTGTTAATGGGCTGCATTTTCAATTTATTCTTATTTCCTTAATCTATGTGCCTCGTTGTATGCATTATGTTGCTGTCATATATGACTGCGTATTTTTCATAGTATTTTCTTTGATCTTGGCTCCCTGTAGATAGATATAAACTGCACACCCTTTTGTATATTTTGATGACCAATCATGATGTTTATGGTTGCCAGTAGAATGGAAACTTCAAATTACTGATGAATGATAATGATGCTTGTTATTACATGATTTAATTAGCTATAACTCGATCCTCTCCTTTCTCTTAATAAATTATTCTTTTTTTCTTTAAAAATCAGCTATAGCTAGATAAAGGCCTATCCTCACTTTTGGTTGAATATCTTTTGTGGGTCTGGGTGAGAAGCCATTTCTTCAATCTTTTCCAATAATAGTACCTCCAATGTCTACAATGAAAATGTTTTTAACCTCAGCAAAGTTTCTGCTTCTGCCATGGATAGCATAACAAGTAAATAGAGTTCAGAGAAGGATGTACTCTTTTATATTCTGATGATGAAAATGTGGGTATTAGACTAGGCAATGAGAAGGAAGTTAACACTAAATTTTACAATTTGAAATCATGGAACAATAATTTCTTTTTAACACTAGAATGATAGAAGTATAGTTATTCATCATCTCAGGCATAAGTTCTCTGCAGCAAATGGAATTGACTACTGAAAATGGAAGTATGGAGCAAAAGGGACTGGATGTTAGGTGGTGTTGACATTTTATTTTATAATGATTAGCACATAACTTCTAGATGGCTTAAAGTTATATTATTAAAATACCCTTTCCCTGTTCAAATTCATATTCATAACACTTATGTTTACCCTAAGAAGGCTATTCAAGGAAATGAATAGGATCACAAGTTGTCTACAACCACATCGTTATCAATTATCATAACCTTTCAAGTACTAGTAGTATCTATTTAGAATCCAAATCTAAGGCAGAGCTTTGTAATTATCAGATTATTTCAGTTTCAGGGGCTGTGTTGTGTAAGTAAGGCTGCGTCTATTTCACACAGTAGTCAATAAGCCTTAAACTGACTTGAGATTTTATTTTATTATCTGAATTCTGAAGAATTTGGCAATTGCATGCACATGCTTTCATGCTCAATGTCTCAATGTTAATTTTTGCAGTCTGAATCACAATGCTTGATGTTCTGTGAATATGGACGTGAGACTGACACTAGATACCAAAAATGCTACATTTTGCTGCTGGTTTGATGCTGTCGCTTTTATTTTTGCTTGGACTACCATATTGTGCTTCCTGTCACTAATATGATGCCTTGGACTTTAGGTTGCTCTATGCCTTGGTGTTTCGTGCACAAATGTTTAGAATTTTTTGTCTAGCTCCGATCCTTGCTTGCAAGGTTTCAAAGTGAGCATGATCTGGTTAGAACTTCATTGATCTTTTCTTGACTTTTAGTTTATAGATTTTCTGGAACAGTTGATAATGTAAACAGTCAAAATATTTTTATTTTATTTCTCTAGAATAATATCTCTATTCTTTGCTCGAAATGCAATTCCTTTGTTTATTTATTCTCTTTTTTGTTTTCTTATGCTGTCTATATGGACAGGCGAGGAAGATGCATTGCGCCCTTCAACAAATAAGTACCAATAGTCCAAAAATTTCAAAGGCAGGAAAGAATTCCTTATCAGGGATATGTCAAAAGCAAAATATATACGCACCATCTTTGGAGGTCACAAAAATTGGATACAGTTCTAGTTTTGGCATGAGCTTTTTTATTTGAGTTTTGGATAAGCAATCGTTCTTACCTCCATTTTATGGATGTCTTTTCTTCTTCAGGATTGTGAAGAATCTTCTCTTTTGAGGAGGAATTCTGATAGTAGGTATATATCGTATCTGTTTTATTTTGTCTTGTGGTTCTATAATTGATTCACAAGCTACTTTTCTTGAAATTGTTGACCTATTGATAACACATCTGTTATTTATCTTCGACTGATATATTACTCATTACAGAATGCCATTAAGGTTTATTCCACCAGCTCTTGCTAGAAAGTCATTGGAGTTTTATTATTATTATGATAGAATTTCCATGCAAAGTATACTGCATATGATGGGAGGGAATATGGGTCCATGTTGGTATTGTAATTATTGTTAGAATTATCTTCTAATTAGGATAGTCTTCTAGTTTGATTAGTTTTCATGTGTCAGTTTATCTCTAGGAGTTTATCTTGTAGTTAAACTATATTTTTAGTATTATAAATAAAGGAAAGTACAAGGGCTGATAAGTGTGAGTTTTACTTCAGCTTCTAAACCTTGGTTTTAACCCTAAATTTCAACAATTATGATGCCATATTTTTTTTGGGGTACAAGTCAGCACAGAGGATTGAACCAAAGACCTCCTACACACTATCCAAACCCCTCATCACTAGACTACACCTCGTGGCTTTGATGCCATGTTTTCCCCATCTTAAGGAGTTACTCCTTTTTCAGTCTATATCTTAAACTTCTTATTCTTGTTCTTCTTGCCACTTTTCTTTTTTCATTGGTAAATATTAAATGATTTGAATGCTTCAATTGGGGGAAGGGGGTTAGGGAAGGGAATTTTAAGGATGTATTGCCTGTGGCAAGAAATTCCAGCAGGTGTTCTGGTCTTCCTTTGTAATAATTGGACTGTGAACCTCTTCTGACAGTTGAGGATTGAATAAGACCTGTATAACCCTTCTATTTTGAATAACTAATGCAATTTATAAAATATTTTCATAATGTTGATGCTTTAATGCCTGCTAATGGCTACACTCAACTTCTTATGTGCATTACCTATCATATAGCTTCCCATACTTCTCTCTTTCTGCGTATTCTGCAGCCACTTGGAAGTGACTATTTTTAAGCACTGCTGGTTATTTATCAGGTGTGCCATCCTTGCATTTCCTGCGCTTGAGCCTGATGGAAACTGGAGAATTCTTGCACTAGCAGTGCAGTGTCTCAATCTTATAAACTTAGCTTCTGGAGGGAATATGGATGGTCTGCAACTTATTTTCCCTCCACCTCTTAATAAGTTGAAGATTCATCAATATAATGGGCAGAGAGGACCTCTGCCCGACTATGCTTATTCAGTCAAATCATTTACAGGTAGAAGTGTTACTGGGTCAAATGCGCACCGTCAATGTCAAAATAAGATTTGTAACAAAGCTTCTAAACTGAATGAACTTTCTGGGAATTCTTTTCCTGAAAGTTCAATGACCTGCAGTAATTCCTCTGGCTTGTTTCCTGATCATTCTGCTGCAGTTAATTCATCTGATATGTTCATGAGTAATTCCAAAGCAGACAAGTCTGTGAAGAAAAATTCAAGAAAAAGGGCAAGAAAGAAAGGTAGACAGAGCAAGAAGCAGTCAAGTAACTGTGGCTCAACTGAACCAGAAGTTCTTGCTGACGAATATGTTCGTGTAAGTTTGACTTCTGAAATCTGTGGCAGCAATCATGTTGATAATGAGGATAGGCTGATGTCATATACAACTGGACCAGAATTGTCATCCTCTGATGATAGTTTCATGAAATTAAAAAATGATTCTGAAAGACATGAGATGGATGACAGCATCAATCTTACTGAAGCACCAAAAGGTTGCACCTCTTACATTGATGTGGTGGAGATGTCAGAAACTACCACACCTATAGTTCACAAATTGGCCGGAGATTCTGCCATTTGTAATTCCAAGTATCAGCTTCAAAACAGAGAGCCCTTTTTTTTTGCAGTCATTGATGGAAAAGCAAGGGAAATGCAACATGTCCAGCTTTACAGTTCTAATGATATGTATTCTAAACACTCTTCCAATGTAGAAGACTCTTTGTTGTTGGATTCAATTTTGGTTGGTCCAAACAATGATGGAAGTACCAATGCTGGTGATATTGAACAACAATTCAACAAGGCAAGTTGCAGATTGAGTCTTTCAGAACCTCCTAATTTAAATTCAGGAGATGAATCTATTCTTGGTCAAAACTTATTGAATGGTGTTGGCAATAACTGGGAACAAAATGATGGTATCAGGCCTGGTGGTCAGAATAGCATCAGTATTGATAAGAGAGTTAAGCAAAAGAGAACAGTGTCCAGAAGTGTGAGTGTCAACAAATTTGGAGGTGCTGGACTTTTGCATGGTCGAACAGGGAAGGAAAACAGTCTTTCTGTCTGGCAGAAGGTTCAGAAGAATGATGCTGAAGGCTGCCATGGTGATTTGAAGAAAGAAAACATGAATTTATCACAATGTTATTCCACTTTGGAAAGTTCCCCTTCTGTTAACAGAAATTGTAATTTTAAAGGTGTAAATATTCAATCAACGACAGAGGATAATAAACACTTAAAAAAAACAGTTGGTAGAAAATCAAAGGGAAGAATGGATCCGGTTTCAAGAAAAGGATATAGCAATTATTCTAGGAAGGGATCCCACTTTAACAGGTCCATCTTAAATGATAATGCAAAATTAAGTGTTCAACAGAATGGTATGTCAAGTATCTCATCTCAGGAAAGTAATCAAGGAGGATTGAGCAGTATCTCTGGATCTCATCCTCATATTAATTCTGCGAGGGTTGAGCTTCAAACTGACAGAGTTGAACCTATAACATCTGAATCAACTCACATTGCACACATTCATCTGGAGAAATCAGATCCACCACAAAGTAGTTGCCATAACATTTTACCAACAAAGAATCAAAATATAGAAAGTCAGGATAGTTCATTGTCAATCCCGTGTGACTGCATCGATCAATCAAGTATGTCCGAGGAGCAATCTCCAATGTCTTCTCATCTTTTAGGTGATGAGGTTGGTCAAATCAAGAAAGAAGTTTTTTCTGGAGACTACAATGTGCAAAACCACAATTCTGGATCTACCCTCTGGAAATGGATACCAGTTGGGAAAAAGGATGCAGAATTGGCAGTCTCTAAATCTGATAGTTCATCATTGGAATATTCTGATGAGCTACCTATTAAGGATTTTACCTTGGAAAGCAATGTTGAATCAAAAATTGGGGAGTCGGATTGCATGGGTCAGATTTACAGTATTTTTTCTTGTCTACAAGAGGATGAGAATCAGAAATTGGGAAGTCAGATTGCATGTACACTGACAGAGAACAGGGACAAGCATGTAGTGGCTGATAACCTGAAATATGAATCTGAGAATCAAGATGCATTAGAAAAGTATTCGTATAGAATAGCTCAATCTCTGAATGATGTGTCCAGGGCACAACTAGCTTGTGAAGCTGTACAAATGGCCACTGGCAGCCCAATTGCAGAGTTTGAAAAACTTCTTCAATTTTGTAGTCCTATTATTTGTCGAACAACCAATTCACCCAGTTGTTGGACCTGCTCATGGGACCATGCTGATGGTGTCCCACTGTGCAGACACGAGATACCTGATCTATCTTTGGGATGCCTGTGGCAGTGGTATGAGAAACACGGGAGCTATGGGTTAGAGATAAGGGCTCTGGATTATGAAAATTCAAAGAGACTGGGTGTTGGCCATTTTCCATTCCGTGCTTACTTTGTCCCTTCTTTGTCAGCAGTTCAGCTGTTTAAGAACCACAAAAGTCATTGTGAACATAGTCGGAAACTTAAGGTTTCAGAGGCATGTGAAATCAGTGACATGACAGAACACTCATCTACTGCCACTCAACATCCAGTTTCTTCTGTACTCTTTCCTCAGCGTTGCAATTGGGATGCAAGCATTCAAAAACCCACAAATCAGATGCATTCTTCTGAAGTATCTTCTGCCTCTGGTAAAGAAAAGGCATCTGGTTCATCTATCAACTTAACATGCTCTGGTGATTTAGAGATTCTTTTTGAATATTTTGAATCTGAACAACCTCAACAAAGATCACCTCTATATGAGAAGTAAGAATGTTTATCTCCTTTAATCTGTGATCAGAACATTGTGGTTTTTAATGTTTCCTTTAGAATAATTAGTAGTTACCAACTTTCAATTTTATATGTTCCAAAATTGAAAATATAATTACATTCTGATACAAAACTGATTATAGTTATTATTTGTGTCATTCAATGTTTGTAAAATAAGCCCTAGTTGTTCCATTTCCTTCTTAGAAATTGTGTTCCTTTCATAGGCTAGTTCAAGATTGAATCTATAATTCAGTTGCAGTCTACATTATAAATCACTTCCAAAGTGCAACAACATTAGCAGCTATTTTATGAGATAATTTTTGCTCTGGTAAAATATATGATAGGATGAAAAGCTGCATAAAAAAAGAAACCTGCCGAAGTTAATTTTTGCAGCTCGCTATTTTGCTTCTTGATTATACAATATAGGGGTTAGGAATTGGTGATAGCATGAGTTTAGGCACAGATACGTGCTTAGATCTCACCATTTAATGGTTCTCTGTGTAAATTATCATGTAATTCCATGTACTAAGATTAAAACATTTGCTACATATTATCATGGAAATTATTTTACCGGCTAAAGCTGTAACTGAATTATGTCATTAAATCATTTTAGGGAATGAGGGTAGTTGAGTAAGATATGGGAGAATGTTTTTCAGTATGTTAAGTTTTGCATATGCTCCTTACAGTTTCCTACTTGCTGGTCTCCCGTGATAAGAAGAAACTTTGTCAGGTCATCTGTACTTAAGATTCATCCTGATTGTCTCCTTACAGGATACAGGAGCTGGTTAGAGGCAATATATCAGCCCAGTCCAAAGTTTATGGGGATCCTACTAAACTGAACTCAGTAAAGTTGCAAGATATTCACCCTAGATCCTGGTATGTGTTCTATGTGTCAATCAGAATTCACTAATATGAATAGAGTATATCCTATATCTGCTCTAAGATCAGTTAACCAGAATCAAGCGTCATAATCACTCAAGGTCAAGTGAAATTTCAAATGGTAGCATTTTAAAACCACCTGATTTGCAGGTACTCAGTGGCATGGTATCCTATTTACCGTATACCACATGGGAACTTTCGTGCAGCTTTTCTGACTTACCATTCCGTTGGACATTTGGTTCATAGAAGGACAAAAACTGATTCTCCAACTTTAGATTCTTGCATAGTATCTCCAGCTGTGGGCCTTCAAAGTTATAATGCCCTGGTATGAATTTTTTTGCTTCAACTGCGTCCTGGAATTTTCTTAAATATGCTGTTTCTTGAGTGCTTTACAGGATATCTCAAGGTCAGTCTGTTTGATTGGAAAAAAACACACCTTTTGCAACGAGTCAATTGTAAATAAACTTTTGATCATTGTAGTATTCTGTTATTTTGTGTTGTGGCTTTCAAGATCATTGGAACCTTGATTGGCACATCTAATCATGTAGATGATGGTTTAGTTTAAGGCACCACATCCATGGTAAAAAAAAAACCAGGAGATAAGGATGTTATCTCTTATGATAGAGAAGGAATGTAAAAGATGAAGAAGGAGCTTTATCTCTGTTCTCCACTAATAAATAAAATATGTCATATTGTAGTTTGATGAGAGTGACAGTCAGGCAGAAGTTGTCAAATCTGAAAGATTACAAGAAGGGGTCGTAGGGTGTATAATGCTGAATAAAATTGTTATATTTAGTCCATGTACTTCGGTTATAGAATCTTTATATAAGGTTGTTATATAAAGACTGTCTATATAAATGAGAACATGAATGAGTCTTTTTGTAACAACTTAAATGCCTGCATTTTCAAGGTGTCTCTTTGCCCCAACATATGTTATGGCATAGGATTGTATTTATGGCTTCTCTCTGATGCTTTGCTCACGTTTCTTTTAAAAGAGTGTCCATTTCTCATACGCAGAGGAATTGGAAACATTCATTGCATTTTTTGGCCTCTTTGGCTCTGTTTTCTTTTAGTTTCTCTATTTTGGAGGATAACTTATCCTCCTCCATAGTTGTACTTTTTCTCTTTTCTCTCTAATGTATTTATTCTTTTATTATCAAAAAGAAAAAAACCTATCTAGTGTTGTTTCTACATGAATAGTGTTTGCTTCATTCTCAATTATTAAAATCCTCGTCTTAAGGACCAGTAGAAAACTATATTAGTTGAGTTTGCTTGAAAGATCGAATATTATTCTCTTTTATATTCATTTGTTGCCCTGGCATGACACTTTCTATAAGTAAATTGGCATTTTCTAGGTTTAACATGCACTGTATATCACGTGAACAGGGTGAATGCTGGTTCCAGTTGAGTCGTTCTGCACTGATGGCAGAAATGCTGGGCTTAAACCCTTCTGGACTTCTTAAAGAGCGTTTGCAGACACTTGAGCAAACAGCTTCTCTTATGGCAAGGGCTGTTGTCAACAAGGGAAATCTGATCTGCACAAATAGACATCCTGATTATGAATTTTTCCTCTCTAGGCGAAGGTAGCGAGATCTCAAAAAAAATTTCACCCTAACTGATCAAGTAGTCATACTAGTTGCAAATAATGTTAGCTGCATTTAGATAGGATCTAACCTCAAGTAGGTGCTAATTGTGGTTGATTGCATTTGTCTTTAGGTCCTGGTTGAACTTATTTCATTTGTACATACTACATAGATTTGTGCAGTACACTATTTTGCTTCATTCTCACTCTGTTTTAGTTCACCCTTGTTATGTGTAGAAAGAAATATAAAGAAAATATGCAGTGTTGATATTGATAGAGATTAATTAGTAGTTTTACTGGAATTTTCTCTACATTTCATTTTATAATTCTTATTTCTTACCTTTTAAAGCTAAAAGATGGTTCCTGCACCCTTTTGTGCTTTCAGACTAGAATTGTGTGACCAATTGAGATATCTGGTTTATCCAAATTCATAATTAGGGTCAAATTATCATATATTCTTTTATAATCCTACTTGATTGCAGAAAACTGGAAATTGTGGGCTGTTACCTAACTCATTATGCACAAGGGCATGTTTGGACGTTTTTTAAAAAGAATGTATTTTATAGAAGGAGAAGTTGGTTCTAAAAAATAAAGGTATTTTAACAGAAGGAGAATATGTTTTGTATTTGGATGCAATAAATGAGAAAGACTTTTAAATCAGAAAAAGTATTCTACTGCACAACTATAAAATGATTTTTGCCTGATAAAATTATTGAAAATAGTATGTGTAATGACTTTTTTTTTATAATGTTTGGATAAAAAAAATTTAATATAAAATTTTTAGAAAATATAATTTTTTAGTTAAAATAAAATGAAAATTTTAAAATAATAATTTTTAGTTAAACATTGCTATGAAATTTAAAATTATGATATTATGAAAATTTAAATTTTTAACTATGATAAAATTTAACTATGAAATTTGAGGAGTATCGGGGTTTACTGAAAAAAAAAAAATTCCTTCTTTCCTTCTTCTTAAAGGAGAAATAAGAAAATCTGTCTCCTTTTAAAAGTTAATTTTCTCCTTCTATTGCAACTTTTCTTTCCGTTTGAAAGATATATAAACACCTAACATCTCATGAGAATGCCTTTTATTTTAAATAAAATATATTCTCTTCAAAAAATTGACATCCAAAGGCACTCTAAAATATATTACACTCTCGCACGAATTATGTCATGATATTTCAACTCAAAAATTTTAATTGTTTTAAAAATAATGAATAATTTACTCTTGACCACTTGTTTATATAGACTTTGATACCGCTATTTCAACTCAAAATTTGATCAGCTAAGTAAAGTGTTTAAATAATTTTTTTATAATATCTAATACAGCATTATGTAAATTGTAAATTTAAGAAGTCTTGTGGAAATATTTGATATCTTTTTTTTTCTATTTTAATCAAATTAATGTCTAAGATTGTTAAAAAAACTAAAGAATCAATATATTATAAATAAATCATGAAAATATTTTAGGGAGATTTAATAAATTATAAATAATTTTTATACGTGACTTATACATTTATTAATTATTAATTTAGGCTGTCAAAATTTCTCATAAATTATTATCTCTTACTCATGAAATGGGAATGCAATTATGAATATGAGAAAAGTTTAGGCCTTCTGTTTTTAAAAATTATTTTTTTTATTTTGTGAGAACAAAAAAATTCGTTTGGGTAACTGTTTTCATCAGTTGTTTTTAAAAACTATTTTTTGAAAATACTAACTAGAAAATAAAAAAATAAAAATAATTTTTTTGTGTTTTGGCTTATTTTTATCTTCTGTTTTCTAAAAAACACGAAAAATAACTAATGAAATTTTTTTTACCCAAATAAATTTTTTATTTTTTTATTCTATAAAATTATTTTTTAAAATTATTTTTAAAAATTATTTTAAAAAATAATAAAATAAAAATCATTCCAAATAACCCTACAAACTGTCCCAATCCAACCTTTTTGACCTTTTGCGTCTTGCTTTTGGTATTGCATCTTAATTATTACTTATAGTTTCATTTTGGAACGTAAAATAATTTTAAAATTTATAAAAAAATATTTTATTTTTTTTATTTTTAAAATTTTTAATAATAATAAATTAATTATAAATTTTAAAAATTCAAAAAATTTAAAAAAAATCACACATTTAAAAAAAGTAAAAATTTTGAAAAAAATTCAAAAAAATTATTATAAATAAAAAATTAATAAATAGTATAAACAGAAAAATTAATAAAAAAATAAAAAATAAATTTGGGGGGACGATAACATAATTTTCTTATTTTAAATAAATTTTCAAATATTTTTGTCTAAATTTAACTAATCTCACATCAATTTAAGTGGTGAAATCATTTCATTTCAAATACAGTCATGAAGGGAATATTTATGTAGAATTTATATAAAAAAATTTATCCAACTAATAATGCTCAGATCATTAACAACATTTGAAGTGTTTAACATTACATTCATATTAGAGCTGAGAGTAAGAAATCATGAACATATTATTTTTAACAATGTATCAACAAAAAAATGACTTCCACTACACAATATTAACAAGCTAAAACCATAAAATCAAGAGTGAATTTATGCGGTGACAAATTTTTACATGATAATTTATGGGCATCGCATTTATATATATAATATAATTATCTCTTTTAAAATTTATATATTAATTTTTTATTTTATATATATATTATTCACATGAATTTTGTCCTTTTATTATTTTTTTCTAATTTTGTCCCAATGATACTCTATGGGCACATTATATTCCTATACAATATCAAGAGGTATCGTATATATTTTTTTTATCCTCATCATTGTTTACTAAATAATCACTTTTTTATAAATATTGTTATTCTATTTATTTTTTATTAAATAAATATTTTTTATAATTAAATAACTATTTTTTTATAAAAGATAAAAAAATATATGGTGCCTCTTGGCACCGTACAAAAATTTAGTGTTACATGAGATACCAAATAATAATTCTCTCTAAAATCAACCATATATTATATTTTTGAATAAAACTAATTAAAAAGTCTCAATATTAATGTCAAAATTAGTAATAAGTTGATAATTCATACATTAATTTTAACCTTTAAAATTAAATTAAAATTGCTATTAATAGATTCAAGTCTTGAAATCTTTATTTTTAAAAAATTGGTGTGAAGGCTCTTAAGCAATCCATGTGGAAGCTAATTGGCAGTATTTTGTTTTCTGGCATGAGATTTGATTAGGAATGTAAGATAGAAAGTCAATGATTTGAAATCAGTTGGTGGCTCTTTTTAATTTGTTCACAGATCGAATTTTATTGTTATATTAAACAGCCACTGGTTAAGGTGTAACATGAAGCACATGGAATCGTAATAAAAGTCAAATTCCATAGAAACTGCAAAACTCGAGAATCTCTTTTTATCATATGATCTGAGGATCATATACATATATAGATATGTATATTTCCAAACTTTAGATATAATGTGTATCATTGTGAAAAATTATAATAAAATTATTTGAGTTTTTTTTAATAGTTTAAGTTTTTAAATTAAAATAATTTTTTACATGATATCAGAACATCTATGATATGATTATTTGTTAGGAGTTTAATTTTTATCGCTTTTATTTTTTATAATTAAATTATTCACATTTTAAGTTTAAAAGAGACTTTTGCATGAAAAAATATTTTAAATATTATAATAAAATTATTCATAAATTTTTTCTTAATAACTTCAATTTTTGAGTTGAAATAATTCTTAATAATAATCATCATCATTTTTTTTTTAAATTTCTTCTCGAATCTTCATTTACCCCCTATGCTTGAGCCAAATGTGAAGAAAAAGAAAATTTTAAAAAATTAATAAAGTTTTAAATCATTGCATTTCAAAAAGATGCATACGAATCCGATCTTGTTAAATGATTGATCATATTATCCCATAACTCTTAAATAAGATGCGTCAAACGATGTAATCTATTAAAGATCATTGAAATAACATCCAC
This sequence comes from Ceratonia siliqua, assembly GCA_034509205.1. Classification (NCBI taxonomy): domain Eukaryota; kingdom Viridiplantae; phylum Streptophyta; class Magnoliopsida; order Fabales; family Fabaceae; genus Ceratonia; species Ceratonia siliqua. The sequence goes on along the minus strand of JASKGM010000012.1, from coordinate 4,225,761 downwards.
GCTCAAAAAGATAAAACTCGAGTATTTAGTGGCCCTTGTGTACCATCGCCATAATGCCACCATTGAAAATTTAAGTAGCATTCCCCCCTCAGCTTTTTTGTATAGTTTTAATTCTTTAATGACCATATGATTTTAATTTTATCAAATTATCTTAATATTTTATTCTAAAGAAGTAAATCAAAAAATATTAGTTGAATTAAAATTTGAGTAAATTTTGATTGGATGTGTTATCTTACATCATTTTTTTAATATTAGTTGGAACAAGTTAATTATAATATCAAAGTTACAAAATCAATGAAAATTTATTAAGTACAGTATATAAAAAATAAGTAAATTAAGTCAATAAAAAATAATCAAATAACTTAGACATGTTAAAAATGAATTCAACTAAAACTATATTTAATATGAATTGTGGAAGTTAACAATATTTACATTTTTAAATAGATAAACAAATCAATTGTTCTTTAAAGAATAATGTTATTTATACATTTTTTAATGCTATTTTTATATCTTAATTTTTAATTTTTAATATATTATAAAATAATATATGTAAAAAAATGTGTAAGAATAATGTATAAAGATAATTTAATCATTTAATTTAAAAGATATAATAAATGCATGATATTTAACTCATTTCATCAAAATAAAAATAATATTAATACATTTTTATTTATTGTATCATTTAAATAAAATAACTTAAATACTCTATCAATTTATTGTGACTTATAAAAGGTGAGACATAGTTGTTAGGTCTATTTTAAAATTTGAAAATTGTTAACCTGTGCAATTAGGGGCGGATACGGCTTGTGGGCACAAGCTAAAATTTTTTTCAATTTTTTTAATAAAAATAAATGAAATTTTTTCTTGGCCCCACGAGAATTTAGAAGCCACCCTCACATAATTTAGTATATTAACTATATTTTTTTTGTAAAAATATTTATAATTATTTTTTTTTCTACTAGTTAAAATTTATGGATCTATCATAGTATAATATTGTGAGGAGGTTATATATATATATATTTTGGGTATAGACAGTATATTTAAGAAAATTTCAAAAATAATAACCAAGAAATCAGATTCAAAACAAATTGGGGGCCGGCAGTGAGGAATAACATTGGAAGCGAAGAAGAAGAAGAAGAAGGTTTTGTCATATGTTGGTGTCTATTTGTATTGGTCTATGATTATGTCTTCGCTGTAATCGTTTCAACCCTTTCACACTTCACGCCACATATATATTATCCAAATCACTTTCAATCCAACCATTTAAAGATTCCACAAGATATCTATAATCCAACCAAACACCCGCATGCACTTCCTTCCACTATTGCCAACCTTATCAACTTGGTTTGGTTTTAAACCCCACAACAAATTGTTACTTTTTACCTAAAGGGAGCGGGAAAATATAGACGAGGACTTGAATCTCATAAAGCATATGACCTTATCTTGTTAGATGAAGATCATTGGATGATAGGGCAGGCAGGTAGAGGAAGCCATTGAATTTAACCGGATGGGATCACGTATTTTATGGGATCCATTTTCATTAGATGAGAACATTATAAAAGATTTAAGATTTTATTTATGCGTTTCAATCATTATGATTCAAATATGAATATATAATTAAGTTCAAATAATTATTTAATTATGGATTCTTCTTCATCTCAGATCCTAAACCTAATCCTGCTTCTTGATTTTGGTCCTAATTTTTAACTGTGTCTGTCTGTCTTGTGTCTTCCAAAATTGGCTACAACTCCAGTCCCAACTCTCAAACTTGATCTCAGGAGTGATTTCGACTCTCAAACTTGACCTTAACTTTCATTCTAGACCAAGCATTGGATATAGGTTTAGAATTTGGACATTACTAGAGATAAAAAAATTAAAGGTAGAGACCAATACTTTTATAATTATTTTGCCCCACTGAATCTTGCAGAGTCTCATGTTTCAGAGATTAATTAAAGATTTAAAATCCTTTAACCAAATATTTAGGGTACGTTTGATACCCAGATCACATTCTTAAGAATGTTCAGTTAAAAAAAATTATTTTTTATTTGATAAAAGTTTAAAAAAATATTCTTGGAATCCATTTTCTTCATAATTTGTAAATGAAACATTTCCTCCAAAACATATGGATTAAAAAGATTCTGCAAGGGAATAGAAAATTTAGAAATGTTTTATTACCTAAATATCTCTATGATAATACTTCCAAATAAAAAAAATAATTAATATGAGAATATAAAATTATATAATGATAGAATATAAAATGATTTTTATATTTAATAAAATTAATTTATTAAAATTAATTAATATAAAATTATAAAATTATTATTATAAAATATTTATAATTATATAATTACTTATAATGCTGAAATTATCTTGGTACATATATTATATTATTTATTTTATTTTAACTCAATTAAAGAGTATTTTTATAAAATTTACTTATATTCCTTATAATATGTTACATGAAACAAACATAGGAATATGTATATTGTATTCCATTCTCAGAAAAATTGAGTAGTAACCAAACACATTTTTAAAATTTTTCTGAAATCTCATTTTAGGAATAAAACATTTTTGAAATATAATTTTTTAAGATTTAAAACATTTTTGGTACCAAACACCCTTAGGTTGTGACTATCTTAGAGTTAATTTTTAAATATGTATGATAGGTTTTATTGTGCCATTTTTTATTTTGTTACTTTTTGTTTTGTTTTGATATTAATTAATTATTTTTATATCATATATATTTTTAGAATTTTTTAAAATGTTTAAAATTTTGTATTTATAAATGAATAGTAAAAAATGAATAAATACTAATAGTGTAAGCAAATGTAAAAATATTTTAAAATATTTCAAAAAATTTTAAACAAATATATGATATAAAAAATAATTAATTAATATTAAAAAATTAAAACAAAAAATAAAAAAACAACTCAACAACACTTACTTCACCAAACACTTAAAAAAACCAAAACAAAACCATTTTAAGGTCAGTTCCTTCCATTATCTTCAGCATATATGACCATACTTGTTTTTTATGCTACGGTGCCACCTTGTTTTATTTTTAAAAAAATTTTAAAACACGAGATTGTTTGATTTATTTTTAAATATCTGTGTTTTAGACTTTTTAAAATTATTTATTAAAATTATAAATTATACATAAAATTAAATAAAAAACAAAGTATGTGGCACAATAGCTCCTAATGTATGTGGCATAAAAATAGTTTATATTCCATTATTTATATTTTATCATTTTCAAACTGAGTTTAGAAAAAGTTCTTTGCTATGCTACCAGTTTTTTTTTTTATTTTTTTATATAATTTTTAAAAGAATCTAATAAAAAATAAAAAATAAATTTTTTAAAATTATTTCTTAACATAAAAACTAAAAAACTAAACCCTTAGAAAAAAGAACAAAAACATCAAGTAGCTGTCATCAAGAAAAGGAAATGGAGAATAAATAAATAAACAAACAAAAGTATAAGAGGGAGAAAAGTTTAGTCTTTGTCTATCAGAGAAAGAGAAAAGAAAAGAAAATTGAGAGTATAGAAAGAAAGAAGGTTAATTTATTATTTTTAATTATATACTAATAATTTAGGGACCATTTATACATTAATTATAATATAATAGGACAAGAAGAAGAAGAAAATTAGAAATAGTGCCAAGCAGAAGCTGATACGAAGATCACCATCACAGGCTGTCCTTCACATGAAACTGGAGAAGTACAAACCCTTTTGCAGCCAACCACATGATTTAGTTTCCCTCCACGGCAATTCATTAAATTTAGAGTAAAATATTTTCCTTTTAGGTGCTTTAATTATATATATTTTTATTTTAAAAAATATATATATTTTTTATAAATTAAAAATAAGTTATAATTAAATTTTTAAAAAAAATTTATTAAAATTGACCGTTATCTTCTGATTAAAGATTTAATTTTTTTAATATAATTAAAATATTATTTTATATTTTTATTATCTACATTTTAACTTGTTCCATATAGTAAAAAGTAATAAGGGTAAAATTATATTTAATTCAAATTTCTATTTATAGATCATTCCTCTAATTATTATAAATATAAAAATATTTAATAAAATAAATATTATTAAAATTATTAGAATAAATAATATAAAAAATAAAATTATAGAATTATATATATAATATTAAATAATCTAATAAATAATAGACATTGACTAAAATTAAGCTTTTATTATGTTCAAAATTATAAAAAAATAAACTTTTTTCAAATATTTTTTTAAAGAAAAATTTAAGTAATATTATTTTTTAAACAGATAAAAAAGAAAATTTTGAAGTAATTATATTTTTAAAATAAAAAAATTAGCAATAATATTTATAAAACAAAAAAATAAATATCTGGCACTCATCTTCTTGTTGAGTAATGTTAGGGTCTTAGGGATAAGAGGGATAGTGATAAGGGTAAATTTATCATTATTTTTTTTTATTTTTTTAAAACAGAATCTTAATGAACTATTTCTAATATAGTTAGGTTATAACTTTACAGGAAAGGGGAATATATGTTTTCAAAATAGAGGAAAAGAGAATGTAATTAAAGTATCTCTCAACGAATAAGAGAGTATTTTACTCTTAAATTTATAATAATTAACTTTAATCGATTATTCCAATACTGCTATGTTTTTTTTTTAATAAGCTCTGCTATGTTATTTCATATTTTTGGAGAAACAATTTTTTAAAAAAATATAAAAAATAAAAGAATTTTTTTATTTGGTTTTTTACTATATTTTTTGATTTATTTTTGAATACTTATATTATGAAATTTTTTATTTTTTAAATTATTTTTTAAAATAAAAATTAAATTAAATAACAAATTAAATAAAATTTTCATTAAATGACAAATTTAAAAGAATTTAGTATGAAAAATAAAATTGATAAAAGAAAAGAAGAAGAAAAAAAGTGGGTGCAACCGTGTAAGGAATTGAAATAGTACATAATTTGATAATTCTTCTCAAATAATTATAGTAGGAATTATCTTTCTTTCTTTAATATAATGATAAGGATAAGACTCTTAACTAGTAACAAACCCCTAATTTATAGATAAAAGATAATTTATATTTTCAAACATTATCTTGATCTTTTAAACTCCCACTTAATTTATAACAATTATGCATATTCTTCAACATTAAGATTTGCTAATATTGTTAAGACTATTATGTCCCATTAATTGTAGTTACTTGTATAAAAATAAATAATTATATTTAAAAATAATACATTTAAAAAAAATAAAGATACGTGTAAAATTGTAATAATTTGTATAAAATAAATTATTACAATTTAACAAAATTAATTATATCAACGTATCATAATCAGATCCGAATTCACATCTACCCGAATCAAATAATCTTTGGATGAATCTACTTATAGAGTAAATGCCGTTTCCTTTGATCTAGACGCCATTATGACGTAACCAATTGTTCTTCTTAGATAAAGAGAATATTCAAAGAAAAACAGTTCGTCGAATCAACGGTGATAGTCCAATTTCTCGTCTCCATTTAGACTCCGCGGTCTAGTTTTCGGATAGACATGGACAGCTAGGATGCATTTGGTGTTTTTTATTTTTATTTTTATTAAAAATAAGAAATAAGAATAAAAATATATTTAATTAAAAATTTAAAAAATATTTCTGAAATTTCTTAAAAAATTATTTTAATGTTTTTTATTATAAATTTTAAAAATTTAAAATAAAAATTTTAAAAACATAATAGTAATATCATAATTAAATTAAAAATAATAAAAATATAGTAATAATTTTGTAAATAATAAAAAAATTAATGATAAAAAAATAAAAAAAATTAATTTTTATTTATTGAAAATAAAATTTAATATTATAAATCAAATGTATTTTTATAATTTTTATTTTTTAAAAATAAAAAATAAACATATTTTTTAAAATTTAAAAACAAAAATTATTTAAAAAAAAATATTTTCACAAATTAAACGGACTCTAGACTTGTCTTCCTAGTTTTTAGCACTATTCTGGAAAAAAAAATCCACTTGTTGCGCGGATGTGGGCGCAATTAGTGGCGAAAGGCGAACAAAGAAGCTGTAAAAATCCTGAAGGATATCAATGGAATCCTGGGTCTCTTGACTCGCCTCCCAACTCTCTGAATGGGAACAAAACTAGAACCCCACCGTTTAAAAAGGAGTTATTGTGTGCTGGTCAATTCCCCGACTCGGCCACTCCCTATCTCCACAATTTGCTAGTCCATTAATATACTCCTATTTAGGTTTGCTTTGACTTCTATCACGGCTGTGACTCTTTGATGCTTCAGTTTCTTATTACATTCACACGCTCTCTATCCTGGTGTTGATATTTATCAATAAATACTCAATGAACGCATCGAAGCATATCCCAACATTTTCCTTAGAAAAAGATACCAACTTTTAATCAAAGTCATTAGGAAGATTCACCCCCTTTAAAAGATTCTGAACCCATAACCACAATCCCTGGATTCCAACCTCTAAACTCTTCCAAAAAGTAGGGGAGTGGAGAGAAATGGCTCAAAATGGTAGTGGGGATAGGGTGGAAAATGGTTTTGATGCGGAAGATGAGCAGAATCCGAACCAGAAGGACATAAGGCTTAAAGAAGAAGAGCTTTCTGTGGAGAGGGCGTTCCAGACCCAAGAGGTGCCGTCATGGAAAAACCAGCTACCCTTGAGAGCCCTTGTGGTCAGTTTTGTTCTAAGCGTACTGTTCAGTTTCATAGTGATGAAGCTGAACCTCACCACTGGGATTATACCTTCTCTCAACGTCTCTGCCGGCCTACTGGGTTTCTTCTTTACGAAAACTTGGACCAAGTTCTTGGACAAGTCTGGCTTGTTACAGCATCCCTTTACAAGGCAGGAGAACACTGTCATCCAGACCTGCGTTGTTGCCTCCTCCGGCATAGCCTTTAGCGGTACCTTCTTTCTCTCTGTCTGTGTTCCAATACAATCCTTTTGAAGTGATGATGACCCTTTATTATTTCAGGAGTTGGAATTTCATCTGTTTTTAATCTAGAAAGTATGCTTCGTAGAATCGAAAATGACAAGTAAATCTCAAGTAAGATTTAGATTTGTACCCTTTCTAGTTGTATAATATGCTAATTTATGAGGGATATGGATTAGGCTAAGCGTAGTTTGTATTATTGACCTCTACTTTTGATCTGATTACTCAGAAAAATGAGATCACTCTTTAATTTTTTTTCTTCCTTATTCAACATTCTGGCATAACATGATGTTTATTAACGAAGATGACGAATTTTGGCGAAACTTATAGGTTATCAATTTCCTCTTTTTATAATAAATGGGTCACATCAAACTGAGTGCCCCTCTCAGTGGTCGTGGGCCCCATGCCCACTGAGAGCCGGACGCCCTCAACTCGGGCGCAATATATGCTCTTGAATTTTCAGGTTGGATACATATCTTAATCTTTTGTAGTCAAGATTACTCGTCACTGTCAGGCACTGTCGTCTAGAATATTGAACCTTGGAATAACGGTAGGAGCACAGCCATCAATTTTATCCATGCCTTGAAAGATACGTTTTTTTTTCGGTTTTCAACATCTACCAAAGACTTCAGGAAAAAGATGAGCTGTACCTTTGAAATCAGATTTGAGGAGAATTTAATTTTGCGTAAATATGGAGGGAAAGGAAGAATAGAAGCCCAGAACAAAATTCCCCCTAAAATTTTCTGTCATTAATTATCAACAAGAACTTAAAAACAACAACCTAACATTTTCCCCTTGTTTTCCATTTGGGATTGTATTTTACCGTATATTGTCAATGTCATCTATGAAATAATTGATAAAATTTCTCATAATTCAAAAAGTTTGGGTAAAAGTTTATGCCTTCTCTTATACTCCCATCTTTGATTTTTTTGTCAATATTCTTTGAATTGTATCTGATCTTGGAATGAAGTATTCAACCTGAAAAATCTAGGTTAGAAGTCTTTTGTCACTTAACAACTGACAAATTGCAGTTTTAGAAGTAAAATGGGAATTCGGCCCGGAGATTCTGATGTTACATTTGTGAAAGCGCACATTTGCAATCTGTGAATGATGTTTGGTTGATGTCATAGTTAGCACTAAAATTCTCTGTGGCTGACTTTGTATTGACAGGAGGTTTTGGGAGTTATCTCTTTGGAATGAGTGAACGTGTAGCCAAGATATCCTCAGACACGAGTGACTTCAAAAACCCTTCATTAGGATGGATAATTGGATTTCTCTTTGTTGTTAGCTTTCTTGGCCTCTTCTCAGTTGTACCTCTACGAAAGGTATGATGCATTCTTGCATTTAGTGATACTGTAGTAGTGAAATGGTTCATCCTTACCACTTCCACCTTTGTGGCATTTATATGCCAGTGTCTTAATTTTCTTACTCTTTATTTGGTTTTGTTTCTATTATTGGTTGCAGATTATGGTCATTGACTTCAAATTGACATATCCTAGTGGTACTGCAACTGCTTATCTCATCAACAGCTTCCACACTCCTCAAGGAGCCAAACTAGCAAAGTAAGGCACTGTAACAGACTCTTTAAAATTAGATGTGACTGCATGAGAAGTTAGATCTCAACTGATTTACTGCTACTATTCTACTCTCAGGAAGCAAGTGAAAGAGTTGGGAAAATTCTTCACTCTCAGTTTCTTATGGGCTTTCTTTCAATGGTTCTATACTGCTACTGATGAGTGTGGATTTCAAGTCTTCCCTTCACTGGGGCTCAAAGCATACAAGTACAAGTATGTTGTCTCCTTTCCTAATGAAAAACTCATTTAACTGTATATGAAAATGAGCATAATTTAATAAAAAGATGCTTCAAACAAGCATCATTCTCAACTAGAATGGTTAATCTAATCCAACATTTTCTCATTTGCAGGTTTTATTTTGATTTTTCTGCGCTCTATATTGGAGTGGGAATGATTTGCCCATATATCATAAATATATCAGTGCTCCTTGGAGGAATTCTTTCTTGGGGAATAATGTGGCCTCTCATAGAAGACAAAAAAGGCCATTGGTACTCTGCAGACCTTGATAACAGCAGCCTACATGGCCTGCAAGGTTACAAGGTTAGTTTCCTGTTGTAAAGCGCTCTTAGTGCCTCAAAATACATGCTTTCTAAGGCCTTCCAGTTTATTGAATTTACTGTCCACCTTGACTTCAGGTATTTATAGCCATAGCCATGATCCTGGGAGATGGTTTATATAACTTCTTCAAGGTACTAAGTCATACCCTCATAGGTATCTATTATCAAGTCCAGGACAAGCGAAGGGAGAATGTTCTTCCTGTTGCAGATCAGAACTCTCCCACGACTCCCCAGCTCTCTTATGATGATCAGCGTCGCACCCAACTCTTTCTTAAAGATCAAATTCCCACATGGTTGGCGGTTGCAGGCTATGTTGCAATTGCTGCTGTCTCTATAGGCACTCTTCCGCATATCTTTCCCCAACTGAAATGGTACTACATATTGGTTATCTACCTACTTGCTCCCTCATTAGCATTCTGCAATGCTTATGGTTGTGGGCTAACAGACTGGTCCCTTGCATCTACCTATGGAAAGCTTGCCATTTTTACAATTGGGGCATGGGCAGGTGCATCACATGGTGGAGTTCTTGCTGGTCTAGCAGCCTGTGGAGTGATGATGAACATCGTCTCCACAGCCTCTGACCTTATGCAGGATTTCAAGACAGGCTACCTTACCCTCGCTTCGCCTCGGTCCATGTTTGTGAGCCAAATAATTGGCACAGCAATGGGTTGCATAATTTCTCCTTGTGTCTTTTGGATTTTCTACAAAGCGTTCCCTGACATTGGGACATCTAAAAGTGAATACCCTGCCCCATATGCAATTGTGTACCGTAACATGGCCAAGTTGGGGGTAGAGGGCTTCTCATCTCTGCCAAAGAACTGTCTTCTGCTTTGTTACGTTTTCTTTGGTGCTGCCATTCTGATAAACTTGATCAAAGACTCTCTGGGTAAGAGAGGGTGGTTCATTCCACTTCCAATGGCAATGGCTATACCTTTCTATATAGGGCCATACTTTGCCATTGACATGTGCGTTGGAAGTCTGATACTGTTTGCGTGGGAGAAGATAAACAAGGCTAAGGCAGAAGCTTTTGGGCCCGCAGTAGCTTCTGGATTGATTTGTGGGGATGGAATATGGACTCTGCCTGCTTCAATACTGGCTCTTGCTGGAGTTAAGCCACCAATTTGCATGAAGTTCTTGTCAAGGGCAACGAATGATAGGGTTGATGTTTTCTTAAATCCTCAAGGCTAAGTTTGGCTCCGGATTATTATCTTGTGCAAATCTTAAGCTTATTACTGCCTTGTAAATCTCTACTTTTCTTAGTTGTGCACTTTTATTTTTAACTTAAGCAGAGTAGCCATATAGTTGAACTAAGCTACTATGAATGTTATATATATATATCTGAAAGACATGTTTACGGGCTTAGATTGTCATTTGGGGCTACCAAAGCACTTTGATTCCACTTGTGCTTCGTCGTCTTGACTACGGAATATTTAAATGTATATAATATTTGGACTACTAGGGAAGAATCTAGCTTTCTCTTTAATCCTTGAGACAAAGAGATCATAAAGAAATTAGCGCACACCAACTCCAGATAAATTTATGATGTTATTTTATTAGATTTAATGTTCTGATCAGCCATCTTTAAAGTGCTAGAAGCTCAAAAATACCATTTTTAATCCAGCACGCGAAACTGTTGTAATCAAGTGTTCTTTGAATTGTATGATTTCATATATTTTACCCTCAGGTAATTTAGTTCAAAACTAATTTGCCTCTATAATTTGAAGTTGTTATTCAACCTCCTTATAGTTTATTTTGGTATCACTTAACCTATGATAGTTTTAGTTTAAATTTTAACTAAAAAAAACAAATAATGTAAACATTAAAATAATGCCTTTATACTTTGAACAATTTCAAAGTATTTTAAACAATTGCTAAAATTAAATTGACACCTTGAAAATTCATAAGCATTCACGTGATTATTTTTGTAAAAATTTAAACAAAAAATATTACATAATTATTTCTATTAAAATTTAAACAAAAAACACTATATAAACTCCCTTGTGTAACGAACCTCCCTCCCTCCCTCTCACATGTTAGCTTAAGTCATCATTAGTTCAACTATTTTAACAAAGGAAATGACACTCAGATGGTACTCTCAAGCAGTCCAATCTTCATCACTTCCATTAGTATCCTAGATAAAACAGGTATAAACGCAATGAGTATAATGTCAAAGCCCCGCTCCATGTCTGAGAGGGTGAGTACATGTGACATGGACAATTACCTCTGAAGCACTTGAAAATTCTTCAATGTCATCATCGTCTTCGACCTACATTGTTTATGTACAATGTCAAAATACTTGCTCAAAGAAAACCATCAGTAAGATTGCTGCAAAGTTCCTCATTTCCATGAAATATTGAAGTGCGCCAAGCAACTATCTTACAGACTGAGATGTTGATTAAACTTTTTGTGCACAAGGGAAAAAAAATATCAACAAGCATGTTGAGAATAAAGGTGCAGAAATACCAGTGATCAAATTGAACTAAGATACTGACTCTGAAATCGTATAAACTTGTCCAAGAGTGTAGGAAGAAGTAATGAAACTTCAGGATAAACTAAGTAGATCACAAAAATAGGACAGGACCAAAAAGTTGTATCGACAACATGCAGGAATGGTAGCAAACCTCTACGTTGAAAATAAATGTGATTAAGATACTGACTCTGAAAACGTATAAACTTGTCCAAGAGTGTAGGAAGAAGTAATGAAACTTCAGGATAAACTAAGTAGATCACAAAAATAGGACAGGACCAAAAAGTTGTATCGACAACAATGGTAGCAAACCTCTATGTTGAAAATAAATGTGATCAATAAAATGAGAAGATCTAGATTGTAAGCATTAACTATTCTTCCTATCAAATGTGGTATAGCAGCATGATAAACATGGAACATCAAAACCCACTGAAGGAAAACACTACTAAACGCACAACAAGAAACACACAGTTCCAAGAATGAGAAAAACATACCCCACATTCTTGACCCTTTGCCATGATATTTTCCCCTACAAAATTATAAACATGATAAGCAAATTTGCAAGAGCTTCATATATGCAATTACTAATTAAAGATACAATTAAAGGAGGACCTATATTTACACACAATAAACTGAAAGAAAAAAAGAATAAATGCAGATTGACAGTCATCTGCCAAAAAAAATATACAACATAGCTAATAAAATATTTACATTTCTAAAAAACTATCCAGCCACAACCAAATCACATAAAGCATTTCTAATTTGTTGTACTGGACTGATGATATGAAGGCAGAGGTTCCATCAGAAAGCAGCCAAAACTGCCTGACACCATCAACAAGACAAGACTTAAATCTGTCTGAAACTGACCAACTGCAGTGCCAAGTTGGAAAAGCATTCACAACTTCTGTTTTACATATATATCTTAAATAAAGGTTTACTAAACAAACACTAAACAAGAACTCAATATTGCTGACAAAAGCAAGAGTAGTCAATTCCCATGGTAACTCAAACTTGGACACTTAATGGTTTCTTATACAGTATTGATGGCTGGATGCACAGTAAACCTAGCCTAGCAGTGCACTCACAAGCTTGATAATTTTTTTTTACAGCAATACAGCATCAACATCCTGCGTCTTGCTGATATATGGTTTGATCGTTCTTGCTTTTATTTACAAGTTTCTAGCTTTGTTATCTCTTTCTTGCATTGCTACAAGGAGTGACCAATAGTTTTCTACTCTGTGTGGTCTGGCCTAATATCCATAAAAGAATACATGCATTTATCTTGAAAAAATAATAATTACGTCCCATACACAATAGAAGAAATGATGGAGAGATAGAGAAAATACTCACCAGGATCTTTGTCCTTGCTCGTTTTTGCTCTTTTCCTGGATCCTTCTTCCTGCAACAATATTCAAAAGTACCTCAGCATGTATCCTAACCCAACATGAAGCACTTATATTATAGCCAATTAAGGAAGACTCTCATCCACACAAAAAGTAAATTAAATTCAGATAATTAAGGAAAGAAAAAGAACCAGATCTATCTTCCGTTTTGAACCAGCATGCTGCAACTTCTGGCCGGAAACTGAAAAACATTATAACGTTTATTATCCAATTTTCATAATCACAACTGCTCATGTTTGGATAAACTAACAACCTTTTGATGATGGTGATTTCTTTGGGTTTCTTGGAGCCTTCTGAAAATAAAATAGCTTTGAGTTAATCAATCTGACCAGTACTGATTTATACTAAGCAGTAAAAGGCAAAATATTGTGAAGCACTAAGATTTCCCAAATAGTATCATACAGAATAGTTGACAGAAGATGAGCATTCATGAACCACTTCTCTGTTATTAAAAAGCTCCAATCAGAGAAGTAAAACAAATTAAGAGCATAATGTCAGGTTTGAAAGTTGTTATTTTGCGCAATTAAACTATATATGTTGGCTTACAACAGCCATCATCCAGATTTTGTGCAATTATTTTACTCATGTACTAAAAGAGAGTAACCTAACATTGACATGAAAACAGAAGTTATACATCCATAAAATATACAAGGATATGAAGTATCCTAACATCTTTCTTCAAATATTCTCTGCACTTTGTTCCCATGCTAAAAGTTTATGTAAAAGCTTACCTTTTCTTCCACTTTCTTGAATAATGTAGATATAGTAGCCTGAACAAGTGAACCACGATTACTGATTGAAACTTCCTTAGATGCAGTTTCTGAACCAAATTGAGACAGTTTCTTAGACGTAGATCTTGAAGAAAACTTTTTATTTTCCTTGGGGGGTTGAGTTCCTTCTACAGCATCCTTATTAACAATGTCAACAACTACAGTGCATGGGTTTTCTTTCTGTATCCATGAGTTAAGGGAGATAACATATAGGTGCATAGAAAATATACAATATAAGATCAATGAGGTTGTAAAATTCCTGATTGACTGGTGATCAAAGATGTCACGACACCAAAGAAAAACTTATGCTGAACAATGTTAGCTAATCAACTATAAGGATATTTATGCTATTATGATCATTTGCAGCAGTACTAACTTCTACTTTTTCTTCATGTTCAGAAAGGTCTGGGCTGCTTTCAGCAGATGTATCACCAGAAGAAATTTCTGCAAATCTGAACCAATAAGAATAGTTAAATGAATAATACTTTCAATCACAATCATAGATGGCATAAAATTTAACTTAAGCTGCCAGACTATATGCTTAAAGTTTTGTCACTCAAAACTAAATAGTCAGGCATAAAAAACATGAGTAGGCATAATTTCCGGCAAATTGCTTTTTGCTTTTGGAAATAGTAATTTCTCACAACTTCATGGCAGGAAAGTAACAGACATCAAGTAAACTTATATGGATGCGGAGGCCTGGAGGGTAATACTTGTATGCTTTTCCTGCAGTTCTCTCTGAATGTCGAACTGGAGTCACCTCCTTTGTATCTTTCATATTGTTTTCAATGTCTGAAAATTCATCCTCATTGGGTGTCTTAGGTGACTCTTGCATCGCACATTGCATCCTGGTTTTGGGAACACCTTGATTAACTACAGATGCTGCACCTGCACCACCTTTAAAGTCACATTCAGCTTGTGATCCCTGAAATGAAGGACATTCCAAGAGTTGGGTCACAAAAGAGACTTTATTTTCTCACTGCCAGCTTAGAGAAAGCAAAAGTTACTTCTTATAGCCAGGCAACCACCATTTAGCAAAAGTACCAACCTCGTACAATTCCTTGGGAAATTCAAGTTTGGCTTCTTCTGGGTTATCATCTTTCCTCCCAATCCACCATGCATCGGAAAATACAATCTAGGAGATTCAACATATTGTCAATAAGGAATGTAAGTGTACATGACCAAATGCCCAATTCCAGTAGACACAAATTTTTAAATTAAGGAGTATATGTTACAAAGGAGAAAAGGTTTCTGTAATGATAACAGTAGCTCTAAGAATACCACAAACATAGTAAAATTGAAATTATAGCACACATAGAAAAAGCAAGAAAAATAAATTTTAATAATTTGTAAGCAAACTATATAAGCTGAGATTTTCAAAGCATATGCCTTTAGAGTGTACTTCACTCCTAGAACAGGAAAACTGCAAATGAGAGATTATGTCGTCTCATGTGCCTAATGATTGCAAATAAACCACGCCTTTGATACTAAGTAGAAGCAACATAAAGATTGCAAGTTGCAATTTCAATAAGAAACTGACTTGCAAGGCTTTGTGCATGTTGAATGAATCTGAATCAAAATGCTCAATTTTCTTTTAATCACTTTTCCAGCATGTCCTTGCTAGTTCCAAGAGTTACAGTTTGCCCAGAAAAAGCCAATTTAGAAGGAACAATAGCTAAAGTTTCCAGCAGAAAAAAATTTATTAAAGCCATTTACATCACCAAAGAATTTATCCTCAAACTTTTAGGTTCTAGAAGAGAAAAATACACATCACAGGACCATCATCATTAACAGACACCCAAGGATAGAGAGTATGAATCAGTACAATGCTGACTTATGTTTAGTTCTGTTAGCTCCTTATTCTGGAAAAGAATGCATTGCTACAGACTGCTGTCAATCAGTGCATGTTATCATCATTCACTCGGGGCATCCTTATTCTCTGCTACGGAAAGCAAAACAAGAAATAACATTTTTTATAACAGGAAATAGCATTCATACAATAATATGATTGACTTATACACCCTTGGATAAGTAAAGCTAAAACTTGTGCTAATCAGCATACACAATGGAAGTCCTTAGATAGAGCATTTATTAGTTCCCTTAAAGTTGGAACATTAATCTGAAGCATACTGTTGCTTTGTTTAGTTCAGGTCTCATACACAAAATTGCAAATAACCGGAAGGGGAAAAAACTAACCATATTATCAAAATAATCCTCGCACATCACATTCTTTCCACCTCTAGAGAACTGTAAAGTCAAGTATTTGCTCTTTGGATATACGATAGTCCCAAATAACTTCATTTGGCCCTGAAAAAGTGAAAGAGAAAATACACCACATCATGCCAATACTATATACCAAGAATCCACCATAGCTAATAAAAACTTCGTGCTTCCTAGGTTTTAAAAGTTGTAAAAATACTCCAGAATTAAAATAAGAGAAAGTAAACAAACAAATAATTAAAACAGATATTTCATCCAATGCTTTCTATCTACCTTCACCTAGCACACACTTAATGTTCACAGTTTCATTGAATACCATCGATGATTGGTTCACTGCATTCACGCTATTATTAATTTGTCCTGTCAAGCATTATGTCATTTTAACAACTTGGGAGCAACTACAAGAATTGAACCCCATATTAACCCACCTTTAAGGTAAGGGTTCGATTTCTTAATAGCGGCCAAAATGCCACGCTGGAAGGACAAATCAAAGCTATAGCGTGAATGCACCCACTCATCCTACAAATAGGAATAGTCTTTTTCCATATGATTACTACAAAACCAAACGAAACATAAGAGGCAACTGGATCAGGGAAAATATATATACGGGAAATTTGCAATCACAAATAGCAATTTAAATAGAAGGCTAAGGAAATAGGATTCGCAGCACGTCCTTATATGGGTAAGGCAAAACAAAATGCACCCAAATTTCCAGGCTAGTATTTTCGCTTCCACAACTCAATTCTTAACTTAAATCCTATTATCCTTGGAACCCAAAACATAGTAATGACATAAATCAAAACCTCAAAAGTGGGTTAATCAGATAAATGAAAAAACCTGAGGGAAATCGAGGTAGAGAATGGGATTTTTGGTTCCCAGATCCTTCAGTTCGCCAATCTTTCCGCCACCGATGGGAGCAATAAGACCCGGAAAGGAGAATAGATACCTGTTCTTTCTCTGGGATTTCTTGAGAATATCTTTGCCATGATGCTTAACAACTGTCTTTGAAGGGTTGAGATGAACAGAGCTCTTGGCTGGGGTCTCGGAGAGCATGCTGTTAGTAAAGGCCAACCTTTTGAGCCTATTGCGCTCGTTCACTTCTGGGTTTGGCTCCCCACTTGCTTCCTCTTTCTTCCTTCCCCGCGCCATTCCGATTCCTATCTGCTCCTTGGTTTCGCTCTCACCCTCGAGTCTCAAGTCTCAAGTCTCAACTCTGAAGCTTCAACCATAATTCTCTGAAAGGCGGGAATAAATCAGCTATTTATAATTAATTTGTTCCAAATAAATTTAAATCAAATGACAAATATATGTAAGTATTTCTGGAATTATCATTTAACAAACTTCGTGCCTTCGAGTTCTATGATTGGGATTCGATAATCCAAATTTATCAAAAATTTCAATTAACAATACTTACAGCCGTTCGTTTCTCGAAAAGTTAATTTTTTTAAAAATAATGACATGTTTCTTCTTGAAATAAAAATAGAAGTAAAATAATAAATTCTGATTAAAGTAAAATTTATATTTTATAATTTTTTTTTGTAAAAAAAATAAATTTATTTTTTTTATTATTTTATTTCTCTACTCATTATAGTTATATTTTTTTATTATAATATCATAGTTAAATTTTATCATAATTATAAAATTTAAATTTAATTAAATATTTTTTAATATAATTATATTATTTTTTTTATTAAATCATTTTTTATTATGATTACTTTTATTTAATTATTATTTTATTTTAAAAATTATTATTTTTAATTATGTATATATTTATTTTATTATTTTTAAATTAAATATATAATTTTTATCTATTAAAAATTATTAATTTTAAATTTCTTGTGCATGTCCTTTTTAGTAATTTTATCAACTAAAAGTCCTTTTACAGTTTTGTAACCGAACACATTTTTTGATTCAAAAGTCATTCTCATTTACTACATCCAAACGCAAAATAACTTCTCATTCTATTAAAATAGATTCTTTTTTAAGAATCAACTTCTCATTCTATAAAAATTATTCTTTTTAAAGAACATCCGAACATGCCATTAGCAGGACCAAAAAAAGAGCTTTAGTTAACTAAAGATAGAATGTGATCTTAATTAACAAAGTTTTTCAATTTGATTAGTTCATGAATCTTGCTCATCAAATTAGAGTTAATCATATGTAGTAGGTATGAGTTTTGTTAATTTATAAAAACAGATTTAAAATTTAATAAAATTTTATATAAAATGAAATTCAAAACTTCACTTAACAGTGAATAATGAATATCACTCAAACCAGATGATAAAACGCTATAATAATTTGAAATATCAAATTATGTATACTTAATATTATGTATAATAATTTGAAATATTAAGTATATTTTATGTATACTTAATATTATTTAAAATATCAAAAGGTAAGATGATGATATGTTAAAACGCTATAATAATTTGAGATTATCTAATTCAATCAATATTTCATGTTGGATCTATTAAGTAAATTGCATTTGATTTGCTGGCTATTTAAATTCATTCCTAATAAATTAGGGCTTGAAAATATTGAAGTTAAAGGGTCAAATTTGAATAATCTTGGTTCATTTTTTAAATTGACTGGAATTTGTCAAATTTCAATATATATTTATATTTATTATTATAAAATGTTATATGTATAATATATAATACTTTTACATTAAAAATTCATAAAACTTTAAATATAATAAGATAAAATACATTATAAATAAAGAATATGATCTATATATTTAATAAAAAAATTTTAATATAGATTTTAAATTTAAAATCCAAACACAAGATTTTTATCCACCGATTCATACCAACTTTAGTGGGAAAAAAGTCAAAAATCAAAACTGTTTTATTTTCTTAACTACTAAACTTTTAATATTATCTAATTAAATTAATTAAGTTTAATATATTACTAAATTTCGTTTGCCTCAATAATAGCTCCGTTGATATTTGCCGTTGTGCCCCGCAAATAAAAACACCAACTTTGAGAAAGGTCTTCAAGAGGGAGCTGAGACAGACTCTGTAGCACCGGCAAGCGAGGACGGTGGAACAGTGAATAACATCAGCGTGGACGATGGGTCGCCAAGCTGTATCCAAGTTGATCGGCTCGATTGTATCAAGCATCAAAGCCTCTTCGTCGTCATTTTCTTCTTCTTCTTCTTCTTCTTCTTCTCAGATCCGCCATTTCAACTCGGCTCCGCCGCCTCCAGCCGTCTTCGTTGACAAGAACACACGCGTCATCTGCCAAGGCATCACTGGCAAGACTGGCACTTTCCACACTGAACAAGCCATCAAATACGGAACCAAGATGGTACCTTTCTTTTTCTGCATGTGTGTGTAAATTCTACGCCAGTCTTCGCTTGTACATTCTTGGGATCTATGTGTCCTCTTTGCCTGTGTCTGGTGAACTGTAAACGTTTTTATTACTAGAATTCAATTCTGTGAAGGATAAGTTAGCTGTTGGTTATGCCTGCTCAGAACATCACTGAATTCTATGAGACGTTTGAATATTTATCTTTGAAATTTGATTGCTTTACGTGTTATTCACTTAGCTTAGGTGCTTTTGTTATTAACTTGAGAACAAGTAATCTGCCAAATTCCTTTCACGAGGCCTTGATGAACTATGATTGCAATTAAGGCCACAGTTTTCTAAACAGGTTATTGGCTTGGCTATGGTTGAATATGTATTTATACCAGGGCTCAAGTGGGAATTCTCGTTTGCACCAAACGGTGACTCTGTGCATTTAAAGCCTGAGGGACTGAGGGTTTAAGTACATAAAAGTGAGTAGATGATAACTGATAATTTGGCACCATTTTGTGTATCCAATCACGCTATACGTTTACTCTGTCAAAAAATGCACCTTGTGCCAGAATTTACAAGCTTGAACCTCTCTGATTGGTAAGTCCTAGGTACCATGCGCGTGGAGCTGGTAGTGTCCACCTGAATTTTATTCTTAAACGAGAGATTTTCCGTTGAGCTGAAGGTTGACAAAGAATCATTTCAGTTTACAAAAATACTAGAAAAGCAACATAATTTGGGTCAAATTTAGCAGATCATAAAACTGCATAGGGTGTTGGTGCTGTCAAACCTTATTTATTGGAAATATTTTTATTATATTGAAAGTAATAAACTTTTTGGGTTGGTCTGTTCTGTTTTTATAAGACTTCAGGCCATTCTTGTACTGAGACTAGATTCTTGGACTTGTGCTTCATGCATTCACAAATTTGGGCACACATAGATTCGAATTTGATCTGTGTATATAATATGTTTCTTGGTTGATACTCCTCATGTGTGTCTGTTTGGGTGAGTCTTTCTGTTTGATTGTTAAATATGGGGCTGTTTCTTCTTCTTTTCTTAATGCTATTTTGTCCAACAAGGTGGGTGGCGTGACTCCAAAGAAGGGTGGAACAGAACACTTGGGACTTCCTGTGTTTAACAATGTCGCTGAAGCAAAGGCTGAAACAAAGGCCAATGCTTCAGTCATCTATGTTCCTCCTCCATTTGCTACAGCTGCCATTATGGAGGCAATGGAAGCTGAGTTGGATCTTGTTGTCTGTATTACCGAAGGGATTCCTCAGCATGATATGGTAATTTCAGATTTACTGTGAAATATTATGTTTGGATTTGTATTCTATATGGAACTGTGAATTAACTAGTTAAACCGCAGTGTCAACTTTGTTTGGCACTTATGTAGAACCACTTCAATTATGTGGAACATTAAATATTTTGCCATTCATTTTCTCATTTTTACCAGGTACTTTTATCTTATGATTTTTATTGCATTTATGTACCTAATTGATGTATAAGTAGGGTCCTAATATTTTCATTTGGATGATTCCAATTGGGTGTGTGTATTTTTGTGTATTTATTTATCTATCGATGGACAATTAGATCAGCAATCATATCTTTGATTGGATTAATTTATTGAGTTTTATTGCTTTTGGACAAATATTAAATGTGTTATGATAAACTTCTATTTGTGTTTGGAAATAATGGGATATCATATAACTTAAGCGGTTGAAAGCAGTAGTGTGGATTGCTTTTGCTTTGTGCTGCTTATTTGAATGGTGCTGAAGTTACTATTTTTGTATTTCAGGTACGAGCGAAAGCTGCTCTTAACAGGCAGTCCAAAACTCGCCTCATAGGACCAAACTGCCCTGGTATCATCAAGCCTGGTGAATGTAAAATTGGAATCATGCCGGGTTACATACATAAAGCTGGTCGTATAGGAATTGTTTCTCGTTCTGGTACCTTGACATATGAAGCTGTGAGCTCTAATTTTGATGTCCGCAAGTCTTCCATCGTGCTGGTTACCTGTATATAAAACCATATAATTGTTTCTAAATTCTAACTATTCAGGTTTTCCAAACGACTGCTGTTGGACTTGGACAATCCACTTGTGTGGGTATAGGGGGGGATCCTTTTAATGGAACAAATTTTGTTGATTGTGTTAAGAGGTTCCTAGCAGATCCTCAGACAGAAGGTACTTTGTCATATTTTATTTTGTGTCTGTCATGCATATTGATTGCATGGTTCAGAATCCTTGATCTATGATTTACAAATGGAGTTCTGTTCAAAATGCTACTAATATATTGCAATTGTGTTTAGTATGATGTTATTTGCCTTTAGGTGATTTTGAATATCTTAAATTAATAGTTCCATTTTTAAGATAAGGTTTTTGAAGGCTAATAACTAGTAATGACAAGAACCCCCCCCCCCCCCCAAAAAAAAAAAATAAATAAAATGTACTGCCTATTTCTAATCCAAAAGAAATGGCATCCTCAAAATATGGTCTGCCCCAGTTTTGGTATTTCTAGAGAAAGTAATAGCATTATCTTTACCTGAAGGCAAGGTGAGGAAATAGATAGAGATTATCGTTTCCAAGCCAATCAGGTATGAACAAAATAACAAGGTATTGCTTAGATAAAAAACTATGTGAGAATAAGGATGTAAATGAGTTTGGTTCTGGCGGGTGCCTGTCCACTTGATTTACCCGACTTGGTTATGGGTACGGACAAGAAAAAAAAGTGCCTGATATGGGGTATGGGTGGGTGAAGCTTCCTTATTTGGGTACAGGTGTGGGTCTTTTCCACCCATTTATCCAAGTACCTGCATAATATATATATATATTTTTTAAAATGTTTATGAAAGTTTACTTCTTTTTATGATAATGAAATTTTATTTTGCAAGTTTAAACTACTGTCAGGTATTTATGGAAGTTGCCCATTTTTATAGTTTTATTATCCCTTACACCATACTGTCAAGTGTCAACTATCAAATTAGCTAATGTTAATTTTCCTCTGTATAATTAACTTGTTATTTAATAGTAACATGGGGTTCAATCTTTTATTCAGGTGCAGAAATATATATATATATACATATATACATATATATATACATATATATATATATATATATATATATATATATATATATATATATATATATATATATATATATATATATATATATATATCTCATGGGAACTGGGGAAAGAGAAAGAAGGGGGAATAAATCATATTTTGTCTAGTGAATAGAGGCCCTATACATCACACTGGATTTCTTCCAAGATAGGATGGCATTAGACAATAATGCTTTTCCAAGAGTAGTTCTGTCATGTGTTTGTCTTTTTATTGGATAGGATTGCATGATTCAAGACATGACCCTGTGGGTTATCATGTCATTACAAGTTGTTTGTATTTTGTTTTCTTTTTTGGCCATCATGCATATTCTAATACTGCCCACTAAATTCTTTATTAACGTTTGCTGGTTCTTTGTGCCATTTAGGTATCATTCTCATAGGAGAGATAGGGGGAACTGCAGAAGAGGATGCTGCTGCACTAATTCAGGTTTGTAATTTTATGTATTACTTGTGGATGAATTTCTGTCCTTTACTTTATTATCAGAACTTGCAAAATTAAAATGTTTGCTCGACTTGTAGAAAGCAACATGCATTGTTGGTTTTAACTTAGTTGAGAAAAAGGATTACTTTTAGCTTTGTGGCAGGTAGAGGCTGCAGCTAAAACAAATTCTGGGTTTTACTTGCTGCATTGTTATTATATTCCAATTAAACTAATTCTCATGCATTACTGAATTTTTTCTTTCTTTCTTTTAAATCATTAAATTGTGTTTTTACTTCTCCATAATGTGCATTACATGTTTTCCAACCCATAAACCATGTTTTTTTTCGTTAATCCAATTTTTTAGACATGGGTTCTTTTTGTTATGTTGGTTTTTCCATGTTACATAATAGTTGCTCAAACATAGATGCACTTCCTCATTGCATTTTTATATGATCAGATATTCTGCAATGAGTTGAGGTGCTATAGTATCTAATTTGATTAGTTTTGGTTATATATGATGTAGCAAATGTTAAATCAGGAAGATTATTGTCTTTTAGGTATGTACAACTGTGGTTGGATGGCTAAAGCTAGACATATTGGGTAAATTGTCCACAAAGCATTAAATTGTATGGACCTCACTTGGGGAAAACATTCAAATGCACTTTTTAAAAGCTGGAATTCCTGTCTTTGGCTTAGGGTAATAGATATGTGTTCCTCCATATGTCAAGTAGATTCTTTATTTTCACTTAAAGAACTGATTTTATTATATTACATTCAATAAGCTCAAAGGCTTCATTTATTTGTTCACATATGACATGAGGAAATATAGTTCTTTCAGTGCTGTTATTGGCAAATTTTTTTTAATTATAGTAAAACTGATGCTGAGCTTGCATAGAGGAGGGTTGTAGTAGATTAACTGCAAGCAAAATACTAAATTTATTGTGAATGTGAATCCCTTTTTTTTCTTTTCTTCTTTTGTGGATAAGAAGTCAAATGCTCATTAGGTGTTACCTGATAATATAGGCAGCACATATGCTCATAGGTATCATGTTGTCTGTTAACGAGTTCTTAAAATGACTATGAATGTACAGGAAAGTGGGACTGAGAAGCCTATTGTTGCATTTATTGCTGGATTAACTGCTCCGCCTGGCCGTCGTATGGGCCATGCCGGGGGTAAGATATTTTATTAAGTTTTGAGTTTAATTGCATCTGATAGCAAATATTATTCCAGCATGTTGTTTGTCATGATAAAGTAGTTACTAGTTAGTTTGCTTCTTGAGCTGATTTTTCCTTTTTTCTCTATACTACGATATTTGATAACTAAGTTTAGTTGAACATGTTTGATTAGTATTTATAGTTATTTTCAATTCTGCTACATTAGTTGCATCAGGCTATGAAACATTGACATGGAAATAGGAAATCAGACACAACACAACATGGGATGCAAAGATACAACAAAAACAAAATCTAGAATATAAGGGCTTGACATGGCATAGACTAATATATTAAATAATTATATAATATGTAAGTATGGATGTATATCATCCAAGAAATTTATGAAAATATGCCTAAATAGTATGCCAGTATGTGTTAAAACACAATGTATTTTAAGAAAAGTCAATATCAAAATTGAATTTTCCCCTAAAGGCCACTATTTAGAGGTGTTGGACTGTCGTACTGAATGTCAGTGTGCCTGCTATGTCTTGGATTGACATGGTTGCTTTTTTAAAGCGCTGGTGCTTCATAACAAATGCACTTTTTGGAGCTTCCAAAATGTTTTTAACTTTGTAAACCATTTTTAATTTACATTCATTACAAACTCCTTCAGATATTTTCTTCTTCTTTTTCATGATCTCTTTTGGTGGAGGAAGATTAAATTTGGTCAAACTCCTCTTGAATTGGACAATTTCTTCAAATCTCCATAATGGGCTTTTCCTGTCTTCTTTTCTTCTTTTTTTTGGGAGGGGGTGTTACTTTTATTTTATTAATTCCACATTCACAATTTGCTTGCTTTTGCTTGTGCAGCAATTGTGTCAGGTGGCAAGGGTACTGCACAGGACAAAATTAAGACCCTCAGGGAAGCTGGGGTCACAGTTGTGGAGTCCCCTGCTAAAATTGGAGCGGCCATGCTAGATGTTTTCAAGCAGAGGGGCCTGGTTCAATAGTTTTAGA
This sequence comes from Ceratonia siliqua, assembly GCA_034509205.1. Lineage (NCBI taxonomy): Eukaryota > Viridiplantae > Streptophyta > Magnoliopsida > Fabales > Fabaceae > Ceratonia > Ceratonia siliqua. Next base: position 4,200,796 of record JASKGM010000012.1, on the reverse strand, counting down.
AATTTGACCTGATTTAATTATATCAGAAGCTTTTGGCTTTTAGTGTCTATAAAAGTTGAAAACACTTTATTTCCATTGATAATATTGGATCGCTTTTCCTTTTTTATTGGGAAACGAGGTTCATTAAAATAAAAGTAATTCAGGTGCTTGATATTTCTGGAAAAAAAAGAAGAAGAAAAGACTCCTCCATGTTCATTCTTTTCTGGCGCTGTTGTCTAAACACTGAACAAATGACATGATCTTTTGCAGTGAATTTCAATCAAATTCAAGTTGCTGTTACTCTAAAGGTTGGTCAGAAATATAATTTGGTGCCCCCGGATGATTGTATGGGGAATGTTGGGTGGTTGTTAGACATGATCGTAGGCGGGGCTGGACACAATCTTAAGTTTTACCATTTTTAGAAGGGTTCAAATTTGAAACTCGACCAAGATTAGTGGTTGATTTGGTTGTTATCAGTATTATTTGCTGACGTTTCTGGGGATGTTTTGACTGCCCATTCATGCAGAGGTCATGCTCCTATGATTCCTGCCGAAGAAATAAGCTGCATTATCTAAGTGTGATAGTATGTGTATTCCATAGACACAAACACAAATAACACCACTGAGTCACAAATCAATGATCATCCATATTAATACGCGGTAGATGGAAATAACTCAGCTGTTAAGGTAATATGGTATTACTATAATTTTCGTGTCAACTGATATTCTTTTTTAGTACTTTGGGATAAAAATGTCATGTGGTGTAATTCATGACTCAGATTGTGTCATGATTTTTTTTTTGTGCTTTTAGATAAAAATATCACATAACACAATTTTGAGAGACCGTAATATTATATCAAATATTACAAATTGTTAATGAAGTCCATAAATTATACAAAAACATAATGCAACACCTTAAGTCGATGTTTGTTCAAAAATTATCTTTAGAAATCATTACATCATATTATGTGTTTATGTAACATACTATTTCATCCAAAATACACTAACTGTTCAATCTTTTATTATATAAATATCCAAGTTGATATAGTATTAAATAATAAAAATATGTACACATATAATAATTGCATATTGGTCTGAGTATTAGAAATAAGAGAAAATAGAAATAGGATTCTTTGGATTTGATGATAGATTCATACTAGAACTTGTTTTTAGAAGCGTTAAATGCTAAACATCTTTAAAACACACTAGTTTTATATATAATTAAATAGATTAAATATAAAAATCAATATTTTTGCAATTTATAAAAAAATTAGAAATTAAAATCCCTACTCAGTCAATAGTCAATAGGCAATAGTGAATAGTATAGAGGAAAAAACAACTTCCACTCGCAAAGAACTAAGCTTATTCTTATCGGCGGTAGAGTAGTCCCGCTTTGGATCATCGTATATTTGGGGTTTCTTTTCCCACCAGAACCATTACTCCTTAATCCCAGATTCCCAGTTTCTCTAGGGTTTTGTGCTACAACTCCACCTCACTGTTGACTCGCTATTTTCCCGAGAAAATTTCCATGGAAAATCTTAGACATTAATTCCCATCTCAAATTTACATAGATCTTTAGTCGTTTTCTTCTGTCAATTATGGCCGGGAAAGTCGATCCCGTGAACGGGACTGTAAAATCCGGATCAAACCAGAGTGGTTCAGCAGCAATGCAGGCAACGACGACGACATTGAAGTCCGATCTGTTGAACACACTCTCTTTCAAGAACTTTAAGCTCAAGACCAAAGAGCAGGAGCTGCTGATCCGGGTTACGATTCTATGCCTCGTCTATGTGTTGGCTTTCATCACTCGGCTCTTCAGTGTTCTGCGCTACGAGTCCATGATCCATGAGTTCGATCCTTACTTCAATTACCGGACCACTCTCTTCTTGACCCAGAAAGGTTTCTATGAATTCTGGAACTGGTTTGATTCTGAGAGTTGGTACCCGCTGGGACGTATCATCGGAGGCACTCTCTACCCGGGACTCATGGTCACTGCCGCTGTAATTTACTGGATTATGCGATTTTTGAGGTTTGCGGTTCATATCCGTGAGGTCTGTGTGTTAACAGCACCGTTTTTCGCATCAAACACTACATTGGTTGCTTATTTCTTTGGTAAAGAGATTTGGGATTCGGGAGCTGGTCTCGTTGCTGCGGCATTGATCGCTATTTGTCCTGGGTACATTTCGAGGTCGGTGGCTGGATCATATGATAACGAGGGTGTTGCCATTTTCGCCTTGTTGTATACATTTTACTTGTTCGTGAAGGCAGTAAACACAGGATCGCTTGCATGGTCTTTGGCTTCCGCTTTTGGGTACTTTTATATGGTTTCGGCTTGGGGTGGATACGTGTTTATCATCAATTTGATCCCACTTTATGTGATGGTTCTTTTAATTACGGGAAGGTATTCAATGAGGTTGTATGTTGCTTATAATAGCATGTATGTGGTGGGAATGCTGCTTGCAATGCAAATTCGGTTTGTGGGATTTCAGCACGTGCAATCTGGGGAGCATATGGCTGCCATGGGCGTGTTTTTCTTGCTACAGGTTTCATTTTGTTCCTTTTTTCCCCACCTCATTGAATTGCTTATAGTATGACAAAGAAGTTTGTAACAACGTGTTTACTATGTTATAATGTATTTCCAAATGATAGTTTTAGATACCCTTACATATATATATATATATATATATATATATATATATATATATATATATTTTGGCTACATGAAGAAATAACTTTTTTCTGGGTGCTAATGGTTCCGCCACATTGGGCTTTATGCGCTCTTTTCCCATCTAAATTATTTGACTTAATCTACTTTTACTACAAATTCACTAGCTTTGAGTGTGATGCATACCTTTTCCTTTAACATGAATTTATATCCGCATATTAGTATCATAAATGTGTTTCTTTTTTTACAAAATACTGTGACAATGTTTTGTTTACGGAAAAACTGGTATCAGTGCGCCTGTAGATTTCCTTGATGAAAATTTTTCTTTTGGCTCTAACTTGGACTGTATTTGCAGGTATTTTACTTCTTGGATTGGGTAAGGCATTTGCTTAGTGACACAAAACTGTTTCAAGCTTTTTTGAGGACCACTGTAACTTGTGCAGTTACTACTGGTGCCATTGCTTTGGGAGTAGGCACAGCATCTGGTTATATTTCTCCATGGGCAGGTAGGTTCTACTCCTTGCTCGATCCAACCTACGCTAAGGATCACATTCCAATCATTGCATCTGTCTCTGAGCATCAGCCAACTGCTTGGTCATCTTTCATGTTTGATTTCCATATCCTGCTGTTTCTCTTCCCTGCTGGGCTCTATTTTTGCTTCAAGCGGTTGTCAGATGCAACAATCTTTATAGTTATGTATGGTCTTACGAGCATGTATTTTGCTGGTGTCATGGTTCGATTAATTCTTGTTGCTACACCTGCGGTATGCCTCATTAGTGCTATTGCGGTTTCCGCCACTGTGAAGAATTTGGCTCTGCTGTTGAGGGCCAAAAGCAAAGTTGTTCAGAGTGCTTCTAGCAAAGGAACTAGTGCTGCTAAAGGTTCTTCCAAGGTGAGATATTTCAAAGTAACTGGTAGAGCAAAAGGTTCTTCAAATGAATTGCTTCCCCATGTACTACCCTAAAATTGTTTGCCTATGGTTGAATACATCATATTGATGAAAACAGACTAACAGTATGTAACAACATTTTTTTTTGTGGGAGTGGGGTTAACTGTCCTGTGGTCTATCAATGTTGCTTCTCATTCATTTGTCCTCACCCTTTGGTGTTTGCTCCTTTTATGTGGTTATAGCAAACACCAATCAATCTGGACATTGAATCTTCTTTAAGCTGTGGGTTTGACTGTTGCACCTGACAGATGCAATCATTTGGTTCTAAACCGTTCCTTTTTTTTCTCTCTTTTTAATTCTTCAAGTGTAATCTGGTTGCACTTTTTAGCTCAACATCTTCAAACTATAAATTTACTCAACTGGCATTGTAGAGGTTGCTGTTAAAATGGTGTTTTTGTATCTTAATTTTTGTGTGATGAACATTTTTTTTTTAAATTATTATTTTGGTGATGTGACAAACCAAATAGCTTACAATTACTTAAAAACAGGGTGTAGTTGATCATTCCCAGCCTTTCAATAAAAATGGTGCCATTGTGTTGCTTCTTTGTGCCTTCTATCTGCTCAGTAGATATGCTACTCACTGTACCTGGGTCACATCAGAGGCTTACTCATCTCCCTCAATTGTCTTGGCTGCAAGGGGTGCCCATGGCAACAGGGTCATCTTTGATGATTATCGTGAGGCTTACTTCTGGCTTCGTCAGAATACTCCACCTGATGCTAAGGTGATGTCATGGTGGGATTACGGTTACCAAATCACTGCCATGGGAAACAGAACAGTCATTGTTGACAACAACACCTGGAATAATACGCATATAGCAACTGTTGGGCGTGCAATGTCTTCTTATGAGGATGAGGCTATTGAAATAATGAGATCACTTGATGTCGATTATGTATTAGTTGTCTTTGGCGGTGTTACTGGCTATTCTTCTGATGATATTAATAAGTAAGGCCATATGATATAATACTTTATATTTTGATTTTTCATCCATTTTATACATATTACTTCATGCATGTATCTTTATAAGAAAAAAACACTTAGACAACTCTTGCTTTTGCAACTGTCCACAACTATATAGGTGGCTTCATTTGAGTTTAACATAAAGTTTAAGTGGGGCAACCTGCACTCATATAGAGCCCGCTTGTACACAGATGTGAGTGCAAGAGTTGTGTAAGTAGCATGACTCTTTCTCTATTTTTGTTATTGTTATCATTTCAAATTTCATCTTTGGAAGTTGATGAAAATTTTCAAACTGTCCTCATATTCTTTTGTCATGTTTTTACCCTCCTCCCTAATCTTTTATGAATGCTAAAGTTCATATATTTAGAAAATAAAGTTTATAGGCCTTCCATCATTAAGTTTTTTGTGTATTCAGCAGGTTAGTTATATTAAAACAAGAAAATAGGAAAACCTGGGTCAAACATATGCCTTTGACCCATGGTTTTATAGAACTTGGTTCTTTGGGAGTTTGCTTCTTTGGGGCATGCACAAATATCCGTGGGTTGTCAAATGGTTGACTTGCTGAAGTTGGATAGTGTATTTTTAGACATGTCTACAGTCTATTGCTTTTCTTCATTTATAAAGATTAGTAAGTATGCATTTATTAGTTCTGTACCTGATATCAATATTCTGGTTTCCCTCTGATTTTATTTGTTTATCATTATTATTTGAATTTGTATTTTATATCTTCCCTTTTATAATGCTTCCTACAATTTTTATAGTATATTCATAATTTTATGTAGATTCCTGTGGATGGTGAGAATTGGTGGTGGAGTTTTTCCTGTAATAAAGGAGCCTGATTACCTTGTCAATGGAGAGTATCGCGTAGATAAAGGCGCAGCTCCCAAGATGTTGAACTGTCTGATGTAAGTTTCTTAGCACTGCTAGGTGTGCTAGGGCATCGAAATTATCTTTGAAATGAGTCTGTTTTGGGTTGGGCTAAACTTGAGAAAATGAATTCATAAAATTAAATTGTGTACTAAGTTGGACTATGCCCTCAGGGGCCATCAAGTTGACCTAAGTTGGAATCCTTACACAGTCCTTTAACCCAAGGCTAGGGCTAGAGTATTTGGGTTTACCTAGTACTTGCACAGTGTGGATCAGGGAGCCCTGTTATTAAAAAAGAAGAAAAAGAGGAACATGCTTGGGGCAATATTACATACTGGTATTTCTGTTAATATGTAAATAATGTAATGATTTGATACATGCGATGTGGTGAATTCCAGTTATATGGTGAGTTACTATTATTTTTTCTTCATCTATTGTTGTCAGGTACAAGCTGTGTTATTATCGGTTTGGGGAGCTGACAACAGAATATGGCAAACCACCCGGGTAAGTGGTATACTTTTTATCATTGTTATTATCTTAACAATGGCCCTACATAAAATTCTGCGCCCCCACTAACAGGCACCCCATATTTGCATGTAATCGTATGTGTTAGCATAATATGACTAATATCAGCAACTGGCATTGGTATATCCTTCAGGAATCCAGCTAGTGGATCTAGAATCTACATAGTCACTCCTCTCCCTGATTTAAGAGGCAGAGGTGCAATTATACATAAATATCATTGACAAAAAGGATCTATTTATTGTTTGGTTATATGATGGAATCTGCTAAACTTGATCAGTCATATGAAAACTATAAACTATGACTTACAAAAATCCAAAATATTTTTTTCAATTTTCAATATGTAGATTAGTTTCTGGTCATTCTTGTCGGATATATGTTTTTGTGTAAATAAAGGCCATTGTTCGGTATGATGCTTGAGGTTCTTAATTTTATGCGGCTTTTCTTGGCCACTATGCATTTTGGATTTTAAGAAGCAAGTGCATTCAAGGTCGGTAGTAGAATCATATATAAAGAATATCTGAGGCTCTTTCTGATATATCCTTAACAATATAGCAAACCTTCCATATAAATAAGGAAATATAAGCTGGAAAAGAAGTCTAGGGGTTGTTCATGTATGTGAATAGAGGTTGATGTACATATCTGAAATGGGTTGTTCAACATGACAACATGCATCATGTTCTGTTGTAAGTGATGTAGATTTTATTTATAATCACACATCTTGGAATCGCAGGTATGATCGTGCTCGGGGAGTTGAAATTGGAAATAAAGACATAAAGCTTGAGTATTTGGAAGAGGCGTTCACTACACAGAATTGGATAGTTCGTATTTATAAAGTGAAACCACCTAAAAATAGGTGGTAAGTCTAACTCGTAATCCCCTCTCCGGGGCCCCCCCCCCCCCCCCCCAAAAAAACCACACAAAAAAATCCCAAAAAAGCATAAACCCTAGTTTTCTCTGCGAGAAGTGATAGAGCCCCCAAAACTGCTGGAGATATTATAGATTGTAGACTTATTTTCTTTTTGAAGTATGCATTTGTAGAAGTCAGTTCACGTTAATGTTCTAGAATCATTTAATGACTTCAAATTTTCATGCATATGTAGAATTCAGTTCAGTTAATGTTCAGGAATCATTTCTTTAACTTTAAACTCTTTCTAATAATTTCTTTCATTTTCGCAAGGAAAACTATTTGGTTTGGTGGCACATGGTTGATATGTTGTACCCCCAACCATGGGTAGGGTGTTCATGTAGTGGGTTGATTAGAGTTTAGATTTAACTTAAATTTAATTCAATTTTTTTTATACTATATAATCTAAACTAATTCAAATCAGAAGATTTATGAATCGATCAACTAAACTCATGAAAACTTGGTTTGAATTGGGATGATTTATCGGTTTGAGACGTATTTTTGTAAAAAAATTTAAGATAAGAATGTCACAAAAATTTAAATAGCACAAATAAATATAGATAAGTTTATACTTTTAAAACAAATAAAAAAAACTAATGACAATGAAAATTTAAACTATAATAACATTGAAAATTATTTAAGAACAAATTAATTATTCACCATTTCTTATACAAAAAAATATATTAATTATTTCATTAAAAAAAAGATTAAATGGTCATTTGATAGCAAAATTCTCTTTGTATATTCTAAAGATTTATCGAATGAATTGGTTCAACTAATCGCATTAACAAATTAACTAGAAAAAACAAAATTATATTAGCAATAAATTTTAATTTTATGTGATATATTTCATATATAATATATTATACATATATTTATTTAAATAATAATAAATAATTAAATTAGTTTATTATTTTTGCTAACTCAACCTAACCTAATATCTATTAAAAAATTTCAACCCATATAAAAATTTGAACCAACTCAACTCATCAATTTAATTTTGGTTAATCAATTTGGTCGAATTAGTTTAAGTTTTGATCAGCCCTAACCCGAGGTCTAGATTTTCTTGTGAATCTCAATCTAAATAATTTTGTATGTTGAAACGAAGATAATGAGAATCTAAACAGTTTATAGAGATTAAGAGTTGTCACAACCTTTACACTGAGCCTGGTATCTACTACTGAATTGAGGTTAAGGACAGTGAAATACTGAAATATGCGAATTTGAGTGTATTCTTTGCAGGTACAATTTCCCCGTATTAACACTGTTCCCTACTTCCCTTCACCAATCTTGAAGTTGAGTTTCTAATTCAAATATAGTAATACCCGTTTGCCATATCACATATGTACTCTCTCATATTCTCCGCTTTGTATTCTTTTTATTTATACGTAAAAATAATATATATATATATATATACTGCTAGGGGAGAGCATTTTGTACTTGACAATCCTAGTATTTTTTCTTTTGCCACAATCCTAAGAAACTCATTATGCATTTAAATGTGTGTTCATGGGTTAGGTTAATTTAAGTTTAAACTCAATTCAAATTTAACTCAAGAATTTTTGTATACTTTACTACTCTACAATTCAAACCAATTCAAATTACAAGATTTATAACTTGATCAAACAAACACATGAAAAGTTTGTTTGGGTTGAATTGTGTTGTAAAGTATTTAGCTAGTGACTTAATGTCGAGGTGCTCGTTAAGTTGCTATATGAAAAGGAAAACAAATTAGTTTAGGTTACATTGATTTTAAGCATGTTCCAAGACATGCTGATTTGGAAATTTGATGAAGAATTTATTAAAGGAAATTATGTTTTAACTTTCAAATTCAAATTTTATGTAATATATTTTATATATAATATAATAATAATAATAATAAATAATTTGGTAGAGTTGAATTAAATTGATTTATTATTTGTGCTAGCCTAAACTTAACCTAACCTAACCCACTCCATCCATTTTGTTTGGATTTTGAATAGCACACTAACCATAAACAAGTTTAAGCAAGATATAATATATTTCCTAAACACTACCAGTAAAGACTAGCTGCAACACATCTTACCAAAAAATTAATTATAAAAAATTACAAAAAAGAAGAAGAAAAAGATATATATATATATATATATATATATATATATATATATATATATAGAGAGAGAGAGAGAGAGAGAGAGAT
>JASKGM010000012.1:4175663-4188697 GCA_034509205.1 Ceratonia siliqua | reverse complement strand
TTAATGCCCCCCCCCCCCCCCCCCCTCTTGTCTAGTCTGGCATCACTTATTCCTACAAAGGAGGGGTAGGATATTGATTTGTATGTACCACTCAAAATACTACACAAAACCAAAATAGTGGCTGTTACTAAATTAGTTAACAATTGTTTGAACTTTAAAGATCACTAAGCATAACAAATTGCTCACCAGCTATATAAAGTTCCTCTATTGTCTTCTCAAAAAATCATTCATGAGTTGATTAATTTTGTACAATGAAAAATGCCCTAGAACCACCTGGTATTGTAACATATATTAAGATATGTAGAGGCAGTGAGTTTCGTCAGAGCGCTGGAATAAACTTTCTTAATTTATTAGTTGAAGATGTTTATTAACCTATAGCTGTCTAATTTGTGGCTTCCTTGCTGGAGTCAAAATCTTGTTGAGATGAAGGAACTACAGTAATTACAACCTCAGACAGTTGCATGTTGGAACTTAAAATTTGAGAACAACTATGATGTTAGTATCTGAATTGGTTGAAATTACCATTTAGTTTGTGTCTTTCTTGGGGAGCAATACTTAGAAACTTACTTCTGGGAAAAGAGTATGAGTAATCATATCTACCTTTGATATATTTAAGTGTATTCTGTTACTTCTGTTGGGTTATGCATTTTTGCTAATTTTAGAAAGGCTTGTCTTTTTGCTTTAGAGGATGAGCAAATTCCGCCTCTTCTTGCAAAAGACCAACCTAAAAGTAAATGGGATGATGAAGATGTGGATGAAAATGATGTGAAGGAATCATGGGAGGATGAAGATGAACCTGCTCCGGTATGATCAATTACAAAATGATGCTGTGATGACAGTGGCATAGTGGGTCATTTACCTGCTTATTCTAGTATTGGCTGATTAGCATGCTTCTTTACTATTACGATGTCAACAGTATCATTATTTGTTTATGAATCTCATTTGTTGTAGAATAGTAAAATGTCAAAATGTCAAAATTTCTATGTTATACTCTTATTGCTTTAGCTGTTAATAAATATAAGGCTAAAATAGCTTCCTCTGGCAAATGGCCCCAAGTGATTTCAACTTAGTAACCCGTGAACTTTTAAAACATGACAAATAGCCCATTCCATTGACTAGGATGTAAAACAAAACAAAGAACAAGATAAATTGAGTTGGAGATTTGGGGGAAGTTTATTATGTTTTAGATGGAAGGGATTATTTGCCAAATGTTGGAAGTTTGAGCGGGTCAATTGCCAAATCTGAAATTACATGGGGTCATTTGCTAGAGGGCTAAAGTTGAACCGGGTTGATAGCAATATACTTCAAGTCTGTCCAATTTTGTATTTTTATCCCTTCTATCTCTCTCTCTCCCCCCTCCCCCCTCCAGCCTGCCCGCTCCATTTTTAGAAAAAAAAAACGTCTTAGCTGAGTAAATCATAGTATCAAACACTTATAATAAAATTTGTGTCATGAATCATGATGATGAAACTGCATTCCTTATATTTATGATCTTTTTCCTCAGTAACTAAATACCTGTTATTTGTTGCTTTGCTTAATTGTGTCAGGCACCTGCTGCACCTGCAGTGAAACCTACTGGAAAAGCTCCTAAAAAGTCTTCTGAAAAAGCTACTGAAAAGAAAGGAAAAAAAGTAGAACCAGAAAGGGAAGAACCATTGGATCCTGTGGCTGAAAAACTTCGCCAACAAAGGTATATTATTTTATATAAAATATTTTTACCCTGCTGTTTCTTTTGTAGGTATCTTGTTCTGGGAACAAATAACATAGATCAATATTTTTTGGTGGGAAAATGTAATAGCAAGTGCTTACTACTACATATTCATGGCATTGGATCTTCTTCCTTGTTTTTAACTTGTTTTATTTATTTGTTGGTATCTTGGTTTGGGTTGCAAATTAGTGTCTCAATACGTATTTTGCGGTGATTCAGTACAATTTCCTCTTCTAGGTCGTCTTTGACTTGGAATTGAGCCTTTAATAGAGTAATTTGTTAGGCTAGCTTTGACTAGCTATGGGACTTAAATGCTGAGGAATTGATAATAATTCAAGTTGTTATTGGTTAATGCAAGTTTTTGTGTAATATATTGCAAGTGATACAAAGTTATGAAGGTCATACTTCTTAACTTCTATCTTACCAGATTTTGGATTTATACTACAGTTTTACTCTGAACTTGCCCTTATTATTGGTTGGATTCCAACTCTGGGTGACCAACTTGTTGAAAGCATTTTCCATTTGTAACCTGCATACATGCCAGATTGAGTATCTGCAGTACTCCTAAGCTAATAATTTCGTAGTGACATTCCTCTGTATGACTACATCACTTAATAAGAATGCAATTGTTAATTTATTAAAGAAGACTCTGGCAGTGTGGAGTTTAATTTATTCTCTCCGTCACAGACTAGTTGAGGAAGCAGATTACAAGTCCACCAAAGAATTGTTTGGCGATAGAGGTGATGAAAAGAACCTTGATAATTTTATTCCCAAATCTGAGAGTGATTTCTTGGAATATGCAGAGCTTATCTCACACAAGCTTTGTCCTTTTGAGGTGAGTTGGATATTTCCCCCTCATTAAATATTTTTTGCCAGAAGGGTATTCCAATTTCCTTTATTGATTGAATGCAGAAAAGTTATCATTACATGAGTTTACTGAAGGCGGTAATGAGACTATCAATGACTTCTCTGAAAGGAGCAGATGCAAAAGATATTGCATCTTCAATAACTGCCATTGCAAATGAAAAGTTAAAAGCAGAAAAAGAAGCCAATGCTGGTAAAAAGAAGGCTGGTAAGCCATTTTGGAATGGTTTCCCCCGCATATCTCTGTTATATTTATCTTCGTTCTCTCTTGGATTTTCTCCTTGCTGTGTTTTAAAATTTTTGTTGTGTTTGCAGGTGCCAGGAAAAAGCAGCTCCATGTTGACAAACCTGATGAGGATTTGGTTGCTGGTCCATATGATGCTTTGGATGATTATCATTTCATGTGAAAGTTTTGGTTCACTTCCATTCAGATTCATTCATGGGATCCGTACTGTTTAAACATTGGAAGTTGGGACAAAGACCCTCCGGCATACCCTTGTCAACAAATTGATGAGTGCTGTAGCTGTATTTTATCTAATAAGAGTGCATCACTGTTTTATATATCACTGTCAATTTTGTCACCGTGATTACATGACCATCTGTTTGCTTATACTCGATGTTAAAATTTCACTAGATATAAATTAGAAGTTTGAAGGTTAATATAGCAACATGCAAAATTCTACCCATTTTGGGTACATCAATGTTCTTGGATTGTAAGAATGGACCTGACTTTTTGTTGTTAGGATCTGGGCAGGCTTGGATGTAAATTTGCCGTAAATTTCCGACCGCACCAAGCATCAACTAATTGTTTATGCAAATTGTCGCATGGATAAGAGTTTGGTTAAGTAGCCTTTTTGTAATGTTTACTCCCAATGCAAGAACTGTATCCATGAAGAGAAGTATGAAGTCCAGAGAGAAATAGCCTCCAAGAAATTTGTTTTTTTAGACCAAAAACCAAAAGAACCAGAAAGAAAAGCTAAAATAGGAGAAGAATTCTGCGCCCGTTTTTCATATAGGTGGGGTGTATTTTTCTATAAAAGTGGAGTCCATCCCATTTTAACACATCGTCGTATCACCATGATGCGACTATAGTGTTACACATTTTTTCCTAAAATAGCTAGATGTTCTGATGCACAAGTGCTCCAATTGAGTTACGTTCTGTTTTTCCCTAAAAAAAAAAAAAGATTGCATTCTGTAAGTGGAGGAAATTTCTTCTCAAATACTTCACGGATTAATGGACTATAAATACGAAAATAAATAGAAGGTAGTCCGCAACTGAAGAATGGAATCTGAGGCAAATGTGAATCAGTTGTTTGGCTGAGTTTCCTTGTATATTCTATTAGCACTCTCTTTCTCAAACCTTATATTTTCAAAATGTGTTTATCAATAATTCGATCACATTACATTTTGAGAAATAATGGACTTGTGTAGCTTAGAATATATATGTATTTAAAAATTACTTATTTGGCATTGAAAAAAAGAAAGTTTCCTCAATTCATCTGAATCATTAACTGATCTTTGTTTTGTTTTTTTTGTAAAGTCTTATAAATGTTGTCTAGTCTACTCATCGCCGGATTATGCCTGCCAAACATATATTATTGGAAATTCTCATTGTCAGATTTGTCGTTTCCTTTTGGTTTGTAAAGCTGAATTTTGGCTTGCTTTGCCAACCAAGTTGATGTGTAAACGTGAGAGATAGAGGAAGTGATGATTTTTTTGGCAGTGATGGCCAATTGGTGGTCGCGCCAAAGGGAAGTCCGTCTTTTCCTAATAAAATCCCTTCGCTCTCGCCTGCTTTTCCAACCGTTTCCTCTGCTTTTCGAATGGTTCCCCTCTGAATTTGTTGAGCCACACACTCACTCTCTCTCTCTCACACACCCAGAAAATCTCTGCTTTCTTTTTATTTCCAACTTCCTTCTTCTTTTCCTCTGTTTGCTTTTCCTTCGCTGCGAGATTGTGTGCATCACAAACGCAGTGAAGGATTGGCAAACATGAACCAAAAAGCCTCCGTCTCCAAGGAACTCAATGCCAAGCACACCAAGGTTCCATTTTTTTTTCTCCTTTTTACCCATTGCCCCTTTCACTTTTTTTTTTTTTTCAATATGGTTTCTGCCGTTGAAAACGTGAACTGGGGTTTATGTTTTCTCATTTTGAAAGTTTACACCATTCTGAGGGATTTAATTGATTTGTGTAATATTTTGACACACTGAATTTCTCTACACTTGAAAATACAGTGGAATCATATGGATTATATATTCTTTTAAGAAAGAGATATCCATTATCAAGTAGGATGATATCTATGAAAGCATGATACCATGTTATGCTTAAGTGAGAGTGAAGCTTTTTCTGTTAATTATATTGCTTGGAGATCTAATGAGAGTTAAACTTGTGGTGCACTTGGCAATGAGTATATTCGAGATTAATTGGCAGCTACCGCGGTAGAAAAAGACAAAACAAAGGAAAAGGAAAGAAAAAGAAAAAGAAGGGCAGACATCCTTTGGTGATTTGGGTCATACTTGCATAGGTGCCCATCACTTTTTAGGACATTGAATTGTCCTATGGTCATCAAGCATGTTCTGAGAGCAACTTCGAACTTAATAGCTTTGTCTAAATTACTTTTAGTCCCTATGTTCCTTATCACTATGTTTACTCTCATCAATTTGACATGAATAATTGATAGTAGACAGCAACTTCTTTCATAATTATACCTAATAAATTTGAGTGATGAATTTTCAGTGTTAAAGCATTTGAAGATGTGTGTCTTATAGTTTACTTCACCAGTAATCAAAATGTTTTTCTACAAGATAAAGATTTCTCTAGTAATTTTAAAACATTGCTAAATAGGGCCTGTATTATTCAGGATATGCAATACATTTTTTTAACTATATTTATTTGAGTGATAAATTCTCTAGTTAGGTTTTAGTTTGGTGCTTGAATAGGGCCTATATTTATTTCAGGATATGCAATATAGTTCCTCTATTGGTTGTTGTTTTTATGCCTGCTAGAAACTAGTTGATGTGGAATTATCCGTTGTGGGGAATAGGGAGTAAGGAAAGGGCATGGGGGTAGGGATTGAACCCAAGTTCATCGAGCTCACCTAGGTCTTAAAGGCTAGGGTTGGTGCCATGTGAGCTATCTGCTCATTGGCTCCAATGCATCTTACTTTAATAAAAAAAAATGTCATCTTCTTAATTTAGGGGTTTCAAGAATCGGGATCCGATTTTTCCATAACTTGTTATTTAGATAAACTTTGCATTGAAGATCTTTTTTTTTCTTTGAAATAAAGTGTTCGTTTGATTCTGGATTATTTTTTATCTGGGGTCATTGCATATATTTTATATGTAGCAATACTTTCTTTAGTAGAGAATAAACATTGTTTGAATAGAATAGAGGTTTATCTTGGATAAATATATTTATATAATTTGAAATTTAGCTGGCCTTTGAGTTAGAAAGTCGTAAGTTATTTTATAATTATATTGGTGTGTACTAGACATTTTTTGGAACATGTTAGCTTGTTATTTTGTAGTTGGTTGGGCATCAGTATGGCCTCATTTTGATTGTTAGTTTTGTTGACTTGCATTTTGTTATATTTTAATGGTTTTGTTTCTTACTGTATGCAGATCTTAGAGGGCCTTCTTAAACTGCCTGAAAACAGGGAATGTGCTGACTGCCGGAACAAGTATGCACTCCCGAACCTATTGTTTTTTGTTAACCTAGGAAGCACGGATACTTTCATTTGATGTCATGTCCCTATATCAGACACATGACGATGTCCGACACAGACACGACACTTGTTCGACAAGCGTATGGACGTGTCCAAATATAAAAATAATTTTTTTGACTAGAATACAAGTGTCCAAATAAAAAGATAAATTTTTTCAGCTCGGACATTGCTTAAAATGAGATGCACACGGCTTGCCATTTTTTCACATTTTTTTAGAAAAAAAATACATTTTTTTTTAAATTCAAATTCATTATCGATAGCCTTTGTTTCAGCTCCTTTCTCTTCCTTTCTCTTCCTCTTTTTTCCTTCTTCCCCTTCTTCCTAGAGTCTCCGGCCGAACCTCATATTCCTCTCTTTCTCTTGATGAATTGTTTGGCTTATCTTGTTTTCCTTATTCTACAACCAGCACTCTTTATTGTCTCTCATTCTAAAATATAAATATATTTTTAATTCTGTTCGTGTTGTTTAATACATATATTATTTTTTAAATATATGTATATATATATACATGTTGTGTTGTATCCTGTGTTTTTTAGAATTTTTGTGTCCCGTGTCTGTGTTCGTATTCATGCTTCTAGCTGTTAATGATGATAATTAATAATGTTTGTACTCATAAAGCTTCAACTACAATAGACCTATGTACTTTTGTTTTATCCCCGTGGACATTGGTTGTGCCACTATATATGTGCTAATTGCTCTCTATGAACTAGACCATCTGATTCTGATATACTATTCATCAATTATTCTTTGAATCTCTTGTATTGATATTTGTGCGTACGTAATAAACCTGTGAGTGTATATTATAAATCTGGCTACTTAAAGGTTGTTTTATTCACTTTAAGTTTTATCCCTGTTTATTTACTTTGCAGTTGTTCCCATCCTCTGATTGGGGAGCTTATATATCATCAGAGAAATATCCCTGATCAACTGGTGTTTCAATATTGATGATTCACTTGGAAATGGGAAAAATAGTACAATTTGAGGGGATGTGGCGTGTGAAGCTAATGAAGACGATCACATTCCCTGTTGGAACAATATACAATACAATACTTTAGTGAATAATATTATAAATGAGTTTGAATTTTCCTTTTAAATAGATCCTTCCTAACTTTGGTCCTGAACTTGTTCCTGTAGGAGGAGGAAGAGACGTTCACTTTACCTTATTTATTATTTATTTATTTTTTCATCATCATTGTGGCTTTTTCTTCCAACCATACTAGTGTGCTTCTTTGCAGACGTTTGAAGTTCATTATTGATTTCGTAAATATGGTGCATAGTGCATAGAACTTAATGAGGTTTCAACATTTCATGGCTAATGGAACATATATATTCAATATTTCAGGGCACCACGATGGGCAAGTGTGAACCTGGGAATCTTCATATGCATGCAATGCTCAGGAATTCACCGAAGTCTTGGGGTGCATATATCACAGGTTTACATTGTTCAGGCTTTCCTTTATCTTACCATGTTCTCTTTCAATTTGAGAATATTAATAGGAAGGTGCAAGATGTCCCAGACTCTTGCACGGGTATACCGTGTTGGATGACTTGGCTGTATAGATTGAATTACTCCCACTTATTAACTTTTTTTTTTCAATCTTTTGCTAAAAAGTTGCTGCATGCATTCAGTGGATCAATCCAGTGATACCACCTGGTACAAATAGTGGAAATCATTTTTTTATTGCTAGTAAATTTATTATAATTGTATAGTTTTTGTTATTTGGTTAATGAACTGTTTGTGTAGGTATATGACTGCGCAAATAGTTGAACATCTGAAGTGTAAATAGAAGTTGTTTTTGAAAGAAATATCTGGTCTTTCTCTTTTTGTTCCATTAATGACTGTAATACAGCAAAATACACTATAACTACTAGTTTTTAACGAAGTTGTCGAACTGTCTACAAATGTATACTCTGCATCACATCATCAGTTGACTATTGTTCATATGCAGCATATTTTGCATGTGATGCTTCTACATAGATGTAAAAATGGGGTAGCTAGCAACCAAACTTATTTACCTTTTTCCCATAGTGGGCTAGCAACTAGCTGCGTGCAAGACTGTTTTTTAAATACCCATGAGGTTGTTGCATGTGCTATATTCACAATTTATTACTTATAGGGGCATACTATGGCATGCTTATGCTCCATAATCTGGCTAGCATTTATTGGTTATAAAGTTCATTTTTGAATCCATCAGCAAATTTCCTTGCCAGCCCTCGAAAAGGAAAAAGAAAAAGAAGTTTACAAATTTCTTTTGACCATTTTTCTTTTCTTGCGTTTTTCCTTTTCTATCTGAATACACATTGATGATGGCTGAGCCTTCTGATTTTGCAACTAGGTGCGGTCCACAACTTTGGATACATGGTTGCCAGATCAAGTCTGTTTCATGCAGTGTAAGAAACTATACAATCTGCTTCTTGCTTTTCTAGTAGTGGAATTTATGATTAAAAAATTACAAGACGATATGAGTCTCTTTTTTTTTCTATGAAATGCAAGATAATACATTAACTCTTTTACTGTAACACTAGTAGGTCTGACACAGTAATATTAGTAAAATGCGGACAAGTGTTCCAGTCCATATGCACACATCACATAGATAAAGATGGAACTTCTATAAGATTATGATACAACTATTCAACTGATTAGTGTAACTAATTACTCATAGAAGATATGTTAAATGTTAAAAGTTTTGGTTCTCTCTTGCTATTGAATTTATACAGTACCAGGGTTATTTGCATAGCGGCTACTAAGCTTTTCTATTAATCTGCATGTTTTATACAGTCATGGGAAACGAGAAGTCAAATAAATATTGGGAGGCAGAACTGCCACCAAATTTTGAAAGAAGTGGAAGCGGACTGGAGAAGTTTATTCGTGCCAAGTAAACTTTTAAAAGATTCTTTTACAAGATGTTACATGAAACTAGAAATTAAAGTTCATCTAGTTTTCAATTTTCGTTTGTTCTCAAATTGTTTAGGATCTTTTAGGTATGTGGAGAAAAGATGGGCTCAAAGCGGTGGATTACAATCAGCTTCAAAGTCGACTGAAATAATTCTTAACTTGAATGAGTCACCAGCTGGCGGGGCAAAGAGTGGAATTTCTAAGATTAATAGGAGACTCTCTCTTGAAGAAAGCATTCTTACAAGCCACATGGCACAGATTCTGCCGCCGGTAACAAGATCTCGTGTGGTAACCATGCTTTCCAGTTCACCCAATCCTTGATAAAGAATTTCCTTTTTGGTTTTTAATTGCACATATACATGTTCATGGACATGGCATTTATAGAATGAACCTGATTTTTTACTTGATTTAGGTTACCGTTAAGATGTAGTTGTATTTAGCATTCCATAGACATAAAATTTACTTTAGTGGCTTAGACCTCTTCTTTTATTCTGAAAGTCTATATATTGTGAAAGAGAAAATAAATGAAAAGGGGGAAGGAGGTGGGGGCAGTGTCATCACAGAGATATCTGGTTTGTGATTTGACATATTTGCCAGTAGCAAGTCACAACTTGCACATTAGCATCCTTTCATTTTTTTTTTCCTTTTCCCCTTTTGGTAAATATCATCGTTTTCCTTCTAATGTGGACAACTTTTTCTTGTCTTCCAATATTTGCTACATCATGAAAACTTAAGATACATTTTTTAATTTTATCTTTCTAATCCAGGGTCCTTTAGATATTCAAAACAAGAGTTCTGCACCACCAGTAAAGAGGCCATCCCCATCACTTGATTTTGATAGCCCCAGAGGAAAGGAGAATGGTACTGCTGACTTTTTCAGCGTGCTTGGCATCCATGCGGATAAACAGGATTCCTTAACTGCACCTCCTACTAGCTGGACAACGTTTGACTGTAAGATGATAATACTTATATCATACATCATCTTTTGTAATCTTTCATTTAATTTTTTTTCTAAATCATTGGATTATAAGAGTTCTTGGAGAATTTTGAAAGACAGTGAAATTTTTTGGTATTTTATATAGAATTATGTTGGTGAGAATAAAGTTCTGAAAATATTGAAGCTGCTTATTACTTCGCAAATTCTTTCTTCTTTGAACTCTTACACCCTAGTTTCATTCACTAAGAAATCAATCAGATAGGGTTTCTCTCATGTTATGCATTTCTATTTAACTGTCTCAAGACTATAATATCATCCAAAATTTTGTTTTCGTCAATTACTAAATCAACATCTATGGTTGCAGGAGGTGTGTCAAGAGTGTAATTTTACAGAATATTCAGCTAGCCCTTGGTGTAGATGTCACAATATTATAATTGGAGACGAAGTTGCATGAACAACAGTGTAGGTTTGTTGTGTGCTTAGTTCTCTTCTCATTTCAAATTTTAACAACTTTAATTTGATTTATTTCCCTATTTTGACAAATCTTAATATTCTGGTACATTTCCCTCAATCCAGATATTTACTGTAGTCTCTGGCCCTTAAGTTACCTGAACTAAGTTAGCTCAAAGTTGCTCATTTATTTTATAGGACTAAATACATATTATGGGATATATTTTATCTGCTCAGTTACATATTTTAATCAAGGTCTGGGAGATACTTTAACATTGTGCTTTTGATGTTTAGTGCATAGGGTTTGCTATGGCTTGCTGTACGTATGTGTCCTACATTTTGAAAGAAATTTTCAAGACTACTATGTGTTATGACAGGTTTGAAGACTGGACTTTCAATCTACATGCTGAAGTACAATATTTTTGGAGTCGTGTCTCTATCAGGATATAAATATGACACACATCTACACCATTGTGGCTCTTATTTTTGACCATGAAATGGTTTGATTTGCATTGTAGCTTCAAGTACTTTATTCTTACAATAGCCACTGATTTGAGACGGGGAAAGGAACCAGGAAATATGAATTATGTTCTGTTTTTTCAGAATTACATTGCTAGTCTGCGATAGAAGAGGTTGTAATATAAGCTTGGCTTTGTGTTTCGTTCATCTTCCTCTCTTTTTCCCTCTTCTCTTGGCCGTCTATATACAGGCACCACATTCTGCATTGAATTTTTGGATTGCCTAATAATGGTTTACTTCTCAAGTGTTTGACACAAAACCACCTTAAACCATGTTGGGTACTTGCAAAATCCAAGCCAAAAATTAGTAACTTTAAAATTCTCTTAAAAATATCTTAATTATACAGTTCTCTTTTAACTATAAAAATATATATGAAATTTTTAAAAAAATTTAAAAATTAAACTTAGTCCAATTTTAAATTTAATCTTAACAGAATTATTAACTTACAATTAAATAAATCATGTGAGTAAAATGCCCTTTGAAAAAAATTATAAAAAAAAGTAGACTCTCTCAAACCTTTAAACACTAAGACCCTAAGGAGAACCTTCAAATATCTGCTTAGCAGAGCAAAATAAAATGCGGATGTCATTATAATGGATGACAACTAATTGTAAATATGATTATTGATCTAAAAAAATTCATGATGAAGGAATCACCTTCATTGATTCAAAATAAAAGTCACCCTTCTATGACTTTTATTGTTGATGCTTCCAAGAAACCGACTTCAAATTTGTGCTCCTTAGCTGTGGTGGGAGATCACAGAGGTAATGTTCTTTGTGGCTCTGCGAAGAAGGCCTGGGCGAGTTCGCCTCTCCAAGCTGAAGCCTTGGCAATGTTGGAGGCCTCGGTCCTAGCTACTAACTTCTGTCTTCATAAAGTGGTTGAGTGGCAGATTGATCCCGTTACTAGGGATATCAAGGTGCTGTGCTTAAGGGAGGAGGACTTCTTCTAATTTTCTCGGGTTCCAAGATCTGCTAATAGAGTGGCGGATGAAGTTGCGAAGCTCCAGATTTGTAACTGCTTTCGCTCCTCTTAGTGTTCACTATTTATATGGGATTATTTGTAGAAGTGTTTATTTTAAAAATAAGTAGAAATATTACTTATTTTTTAAATAAAAATATACTACTTAAAAAATAATCAAGTTTAATAGAAGAGAGAGAAAATTTTATAAATAAATATATCCCTAACATATTTCATAAATTTTTTAAAAAGTATTTTTATATGTCATTTTTAATAAGACATCTATTTTTTTTAATAAAATCACTTCTTCGTAACTATATCCAAACATTAAATATATGTTTTTTTTAAATAATTTTTATTTAAAGCATATGCTCAAAAGTATAAATATATCAAAACTGTCCCATAATCCGTTTGGATTTGCTTATTTGAAGTAAACCAACTTTTTTTTTAACAAAAAAAAGCAGCAAATCAAACACCATTTGGATGCAACTTTTAATTTTGTGTTTTTTAGAATAATTACTTTTTTTAGAAGTTAAAATTTGTAACTTCTAAAAATAGTAAGTCTTAATAAAAGAGAGAAAATATTTTTTAGACAAATATACCTTGAAATATTTTATAAATTTCTCAAAAATATTTTTATATATCATTTTTAATAATTTTATTGACATAAAAATATTTTTATATTTTACATTTAAATGTAATATATATGTTTTTTTTAATAAAATTACTTCTATATAATTATATATAAATGTCAAATACTTATTTTTTAAAATTTAAATTATTTAAAATACTTATTAAAAAATATAAGTTCAAGTTTTAAGATGGGCTTGTACTTTTAAGCAGATGCTTCAAATAGAAGTGATTTTTTTTTTTAAAAAAAGCATATATTTAGTGTTTGGATATAATTACGCAGAAGTAATTTTACTGAAAAAAACAGATATATTGCGTTTGGATGTAAAAATATAAAAGTACTTTT
>JASKGM010000012.1:4133089-4145858 GCA_034509205.1 Ceratonia siliqua | reverse complement strand
TTTTCATGGCTTAATTCCCATTAACAGAAATTCCAGGAACATTACAACCCAACACATGCCAATTCTAAAACACATTTTATCCCACAAAGTCCCAAATCCAAAGAATATTACTGTCTTTCAGAGCTTGCTTCTTAAAATTCTCTTTCTCGGTCTCAAAGGCTCTATCTCTTTCTTTCCTCTCCTCTGTCCTTTTTATAGCCGCTGATGGGCTTTTTCTGAGATGGAGGTGAAGTAGCCCCTTAGATGGTAGCTTGCTATGTGCTAATGGTCGCACATGGGTTCAAGCAAATGAGGTGAAAGGGATTGTTGTTTGCGTCAAAGCCGCACAGTTCAAAGATTTGCAACCAAAAGGCACTCGTGCGTTACTAGTGCGTGATCGCTGAAGCCCAAAGATGTAAAACCCATGGACTCGAGCTGATTGAGGATGCGCGTTAATGAGAATCAATGAAATCAAATGTATGAGACAGGTCGTAGTATAAGGGTTTGAGCGTGAGGGGACCATAAAGATGGTGCTAGCGGCGCAATGGAGGTGGATGCAAAGACTTCAGAAATGTACCACTACCATAGAGGCAGTGTGTAGAGGGAAATGGGCATCGTTGGGGAGAGGAAATTGAGTTAAGGTTCTGGAGAGGCTTAGGTTAAGTGAGGGCCCGGCTCATCTTCTCGGGTCGAACTAAGGCTAGATCGGGGTTAAGCACGGGTTGGGCTGAAAGGTTGGTGAGCCGGTTTGTTGGAATGGGTTGAGCCTTCTTCCCTTTTTTTTTTATTGGGCTGCCAAAAAAAAGTCTTTTGGGGCTTTTTTTTTTTTGCTTCTTTTTTTTTTGTTTTAAACTTAAATATATATATTATTTTTTTATATTTAGATTTATATTTATATTTTTTTTCTCTAGCCATTTTGATTATTTTTATTTTTACATATTTTTTATTATAATATTTTCGTTATTATTATTACTATTATTATTATCATTTTTATTTCATATATTATTTTTTTTGAATTTTGCTATTTAATTTTGTTACTATTTTCTTTTGAGAGAATTTATTAATTCCAAGTTTTAAATGGATATCTAGATAAAATTGATTGTTTATAGTTGCCCCTCTTTACTTGTTCCTTGATGGGAGAAAGATGAATGATCAGCGATCTTTTTTAGATTTTCTAGTGAAGAACAAGTAAAGACCAAAGAAAGATTTTGTTCGGGAGTATGTTGAACCAATAAGAGAGACCTCGCTTGAGATCCTAAGGGATTGTGAATCACTAAATGGGAATTTAACACGGAATATCTCTATCTTACTAGACCATCTGTAAATTGGCATGAATGAATTGACGTACACAATAAGTTGAATTAAACCAGTACAGAAGGAATCAATGTACACAGTGAATTGAAAGGAAACAGTACAAAGGGATCAATGTACGCAGCAAATTGAAATGAATCAGTACGAAGGGGTCGACGTACACAATAAATTGAAAGGAATCAATACAGAAGGATCGATGTACACAATAAATTGAAATGAATTGGTACAGAAGGATCGATGTACGCAATAAATTGAAAGGAACTGGTATAGAAGGATCGATGTACGCAATAAATTGAAAGGAATTGGTTCGGAGGAATCGACGTACGCAACAAATTGAAAGGAATTGGCACGCAGGGATCGACGTACGCAATAAATTGAAAGGAATTGGTATAGAATGATAGATGTACACAATAAATTGAAAGGAATTGGTATAGAAGGATCGATGTACGCAATAAATTGAAAGGAATTGGCTCGGAGGAATCGCCATACGCAACAAATTGAAAGGAATTGCTAGTCCTAAGACTTGTAATAAAGAAACTAAGTATCGTCCAAAAATAATGGTAAGGTGAATTGCCTGTGCCATACTTAAGTCAAAGGATGTCTAACAAATATGATGCTAATGCAATAAAGATAGTATGGGATGGAGTCATCTCTTTGAAATAAAATTTCCAAAACATACACTGTAATCCCAAGAAAAGTTTGCCAAGTGTATTCCTTTTCTGCCACCCACTTATACTTCTATAGAGTTCCGTCAAGCTAATCAGAAGCATTTATTCTGGATGCCTGGGCATTATTATTTCATACTTAGAATTTGTCCATTTGGATAAGGTTTTGGGGTCAAACCAAACCAAATCAGGGGATCCTCGTTGCTTTCGTGATTCACAACCGATCACACCAAAGTACGCTAGAGTAATATGTAGTTTAAGTATTTAAATTCAAATATTATCCAAAGAAAGAGGTTATTAAGATAGAAGTCAATTAAATGAACAATTAAATGAACAAAACTTCTTTTATTTGCACAAAGCTTGTCAATCAAAAAGGTTATGAATACAAATTCTTCTGTCATTGATAACCGAACATCCAAACAACAAAAAGGAAGTATTTAAACAAAACGTAATCATAAGTATTGAATCTCCTAGAGCTTTTACATAAATGAGAAAACAAAGACAAAGGAATTTTGTCTCAACTAGATTCCTCAATGTCCATAAACTCTCAATTCTCAAATTGAAACCGATATGTATTTTCTGATTTCTTTGAAAGAAGTGGTACCGATGCCAACAAACACCCTTCAAAACTGCCCCAATTTCGATGAATACCTAATTACCCTAGTTTTGACTCATGGGTTCTCATTTATTCAAACATCACATCTACCACTTAAGCCGCCCTTTCGAGTTTTCGACTTAGGGTTTTTTTTTTTTTTTTGCCTTTTTCCTAGGCTGCCTTCTTGGGTTTTCAACCTAGCAGCATGTTTTTTTGTTACTCGATAATTCCTTTAGGAATAATAGAGTTTAACTACATCAGAATTGATTGGCCTGGCCAATTCCTGCCCATCCATGTCAGTGAGGATTAAAGCCTACCTGAAAAAGCTTGTTTGACAATATACGGTCCCTCATACACAGGAACCCATTTTACCCTAGCATCTTCCTGATTAGGGAGTAATTTTTGAAATACTAAATCCCCGGTTTTGAATTCTCGTGGACGTACCTTTTTGTTAAAAGCTCGAGCCATCTTTTTTTGGTATAATTGTCCATCGCATATGGCAGACATTCGTTTTTCCTTGATTAAATTTAACTGATCATACCGAGTTTTAGGCCACTTGGCTTCTTCAAGCTGTGCTTCAATAAGTACCCTTAATGATGGGATTTCTACCTCAATAGGCATCATCGCCTCTATCCCGTATACCAACGAATACGGTGTTGCCCCAGTTGATGATCTTATACAAGTACGGTATGCGTAAAGTGCATATAGCAACTTTTCATGCCAATCTTTGTAGTTGACCACTATTTTCCCTAATATTTTCTTGAGGTTCTTGTTGGCTACTTCTAATGCCCCGTTCATTTGAGGTCTGTACAATGCTGAATTGTGGTGCTTAATCTTGAATTGCTCACACAACTTTTTGACTTCAGAGACATTCAGATTAGTTACATTATTGGTGATTATTCTCTCTGGCACTCCATACCGATATATGATATTAAGCTTGATAAATTTTGTGAACACCTTTTAAGTGATCATGATATAAGATGTTGCCTCGACCCATTTAGTGAAATAGACGATAGCTACTAAAATGAAGTGATGTCCATTTGATGCCTTAGGATTAATGGGTCTGATTACATCTAAACCTCACATAGAGAATGCCCATGGAGCCGTCAAGTTATGCAGTAAAAATGGTGGAGCATTAATCCGATTCGTATAGACTTGACACTTGTGGCCCTTTTGACAATAATTGATGCAATCTTTCTCCACAGTGGTCCAATAGTAACCACACCTTAAAATTTGATGGGTTATCATGTGTCCATTAGCATGAGTCACACAAGTACCTTCATGTATGATTGTTTGTGCTTCCCTGTCGTCCACGCAGTGAAATAACATTCCGTCGTATCCTCTTTTATATAAGATTTCTCCGCTTAGAAGGAAATTGGCAGCCAATCGCCTAATGGTTTTCTTATCTTTCTCATCTATACCCTCGGGATATTGTTGAGTTTGAATATAACATTTGATATATGTGTACCATGGTTGTTCCCTACTTTGTTCAATATTGAAACAATATGCTGGATTGTTGCTAGACCTGACATTAATGGGTACGACTTTACTTCCTTGGTCCAACTTGATCATAGCGGCCAACGCTGCCAGTGCATCGACAAATTGATTCTTATCCCTGGTCATATGTGTGAAGGAGATTTCTTTAAACTCTTTGATCAATTCAGACAAATATTTCTAGTATGGTACTAATTTCGCATCACGTGTTTTCCATTCTCCCTTAACTTGGTAGATAATGAGGGCAAAGTCACCAAATACTTCTAGTTTCATTATGTTCATGGCTAAAGCTTCTTGCATCCCATTAACGCAAGCTTCGTATTCAGCGATATTGTTTGTACAATCAAAATCCAATTTTATGGCGACCA
Organism: Ceratonia siliqua; assembly: GCA_034509205.1. NCBI lineage: Eukaryota > Viridiplantae > Streptophyta > Magnoliopsida > Fabales > Fabaceae > Ceratonia > Ceratonia siliqua. The sequence goes on along the minus strand of JASKGM010000012.1, from coordinate 4,141,446 downwards.
GGAACTACTTTCCTTTCGGGGAGATGATAATAGCTCTAAGGCTATTTCCATGTATATTTGCTGCCCCATCAAAGTACATTTTCCAATTTCCCTCTTCGTCGAACTCTTCAGCATTTAGAATGTCCTATTCTGGGAACTCAGAATCCACCAAATGATGTTCGCTTACTGGGTTATCTGCAAAATGATCTGCAATGACATTTTCTTTTATCGCCTTGGCCGTAATGTACTTAATATCATACCCTAACAGTTAGCTTGCCACTTGCTGACTCTTCCCAAAGACATATTTCAACGGGTCAATTTTGGAAACCAACAAGATGGTATAGTAGGCCATATACTGATGAAGCCTCTTAACAGTCCAAACGAGAGCACAACATGTCCTTTCGATTGAAATATACCAACTTTCACATTCATTGAACTTCTTACTCAAATAGTAAATTGCCCTTTCCTTTCTGCTGTTTTTCTCGTGTTGCGCAAGCATCGCCCCCATTGATGTTAGGAGAATAGAGAGGTACAATAGTAAGGGTCTACCAGGAGTGAGTGACATTAAAACTAGTGGATTTTGCAGGTATAATTTCACTTTTTCGAAAGCTTCTTGGCATTCCTCATTCCATTCTCCAAGGTTGTGCTTTCTTAATAATTTGAACATTGGTTCACAAGTACGAGTCAAATTGGCAATGAACCTGGATATATAATTGAGCATTCCAAGGAAGCTTCTGACGTCTTTCTCTGTTCGTGGTGAAGGAATATCTTGAATAGCCTTGATTTTATCAGGGTCAATCTGGATTCCCTGTTGGCTCACAATGAAACCCAATAACTTCCCCGATGAAGCCCCAAGCGTGCATTTATTGGGGTTTAAGCAGAGTTTGTACTTCCTGAAACGTTCGAATAACCTCCTTAGTACAGCCACGTGATTTTCCTCACCCGTAGATTTGTTTACTATGTCGTCCACGTACACTTCTATTTCCTTATGTATCAGATCATGGAATAAAGCCACCATGGCCCTCTGATAAGTAGCTCCTGTGTTTTTTAGGCCAAATAGCAATACTCTATAACAGTACATTCCCTATTGAGTGACAAAAGTTGTCTTCTCCTTATCTGCCTCATCCATGCAAATTTGGTTATACCCTGAATACCCGTCCATGAACGAGTATCTGAGGTTAACTGCCATGTTGTCTACTAACACATCAATGTGAGGCAAAGGAAAATTGTCCTTAGGGCTTGCTTCATTCAACTTCCTATAATCAACACACATCCTCACTTTCCCGTCTTTCTTGGGGACAGGCACTATATTTACTACCCACTATAGGTATTGAGTTGCTTCAATAAAACTGGCCTCTATCTGCTTTACTACTTCTTCCTTAATTTTTAAAGACAGCTCTAGTCTTATTCTCCTTAACTTTTGCCTAGTAGGAGTGTAGTTAGGGTTTAAAGGAATTTTATGCTTTGCTATTTGGGGGCTAAGGCCTGGCATGTCTTGGTAAGACCATACAAAGACATCCATGAATTCTTTGATAAGTGCTACCATTTGTTCATTTTTTGGGTTGTTCACAAGCTTGAGTTCTTTCTTGTCTTCTTCTATTCCCAGATTAATTATTATGACTTCCTCGTTGTGGGGACCCACTCCTTTTTCAGGTGATTCAATTATCTTGACAAATCTTTCTACTATTTCATTATACTCTTCATCGCAATCATACATATCAATTTTAACATGAGAATCAATTAATGGACGTTGAGTAATTTTGTAAAGGCGAGCATTTTGGGAGGAAACAAATTCCCCAGGTCATGATAATGAAAATAAATCAAAATATTGATAGGAAATAAATAAACATGGAATAAAGGATGCGATGAAATGAACTGGACATTTTATTTCTTTGGGTAATTTAAGTCCAACACTTTTAAGCAAAATTCCACGTGACCTTGGACATAAGTCACATGAACTGAAAAGTTCTCTCTTTTCTCTGTTGAAACTAAATATTACTCTAAAGTACATATGTCTGGGATTGGCTTCGCGTCCCAATTGTCAAGCTGCTGGCCCTCGTGGTCTGGCCTGATTTGACTTTCGCGACCTTCTCTATTACTTAGGGTGTTCACCTCTCTGCCTGGCTACATGACATGGTGTGTTGATGCGAAAGTGTTGTGTATATGGGTTATGCCCCTACCACTCTTTTTCTCGGGCTTGAATTTGTATCCCAAACCATGGCGGCCGATGTTCTCTACAACCTCAATGGGTGCAGGTATACCTTCCAGACTTCGGCCCAATCTCTTTCCTGGCTGATATCTGCTCTTCGTCATAATTTCCTCCACCACATTCCTGGTTTTGGTGGGTTGCTCACTTATAATTACCTTCTTAGAAATTTCCAAAGCTTAGAAAGAATTCCCTAAATCTTGATCAATGGCCTCTACATAGGGGACTGATGATGGTTTAGAAATCAGCATCTCTTCCTCACTCCCAACAGATATGATCCTTCCTCTATTGATGAACTTGAGCCTCTAGTGCTAGGAAGATGGCACGACTCCTAGTACATGAATCCATGGTCTTCCCAATAGCAGTGTATATGAGGGTTCAATATCCATAACTTGGCATACTGTTCAGAAAGTACTAGGGCTAATTTCCATATTCAGAGTTATGTGTCCCTTGACCTCTCTTTTGGTGACATCGAATGCCCTCACTATGAGCTCGTTAATTTGCATGCTTTCAATGCCAATCGGCAATTGCAGCAATGTAGAGTATAGCAGCACATTTATCAAAGAGCCATTATCTATTAACACATTTGAAACTATACATCATTCACATTTTGCGGTGACGTGGAGGGCCCTATTATGGCCGCTTCTTAATGCACTTAAGTCCTCTTCCGAAAATATGATCATGTTGGACACTTTTACGTAGTTCACCAATTCCTCAAACTTTCTAGAGTGACAGTGGGAGTGATATAGACTTAGTTCAATACCTTCTGCAATGCCTTCCTATGTATTTCTGAGCTGAGGATCAGCGAGAGGAATGAAATGTTGGCTTGTGTCTTTCCTAGCTGCTCTACAATGTCATATTCACTTTGTTTCATTATTTTGAGAAATCCGTCCTCTTGGCTAGGGTTTATCTCGAGTACGACTTCCACCATTACCTATTTTCCTTTGTTTTTATTTTTAAACCTTCTGGGGCATAAACCCTACCACTTCGAGTTATACTTCCCACCGCCAGGTGATTTGTGTCATCCATCTCTTCTCTGTCATGCATTATCGGCTGTTCTATGGGTGTTGTAGGATTCTGGATGGTCACTGTTGGACTGTATATCCAAGGGACCACTTTGTTGCTTTCATAAGGGAATGGGTTAGCGCGTTGATCACTATGACAGGGGTTAGTGTAGTATTTACTAGTGGTTCTTATCTTACTGTGAGGGTTAAAGGTGCGGGAAAGAACTGTTCTCTGTTGATTAGGGCAACCTCTGGTGTTTGCTTCTTCCTTGAGAATTTTATAACTCCCAAGGTAACCTATCTTTGCAAAGATGCTGAAAGGCCTTGCAGTGTTTTATGTCATGCCCTTGGACTGATTAATGATAGACACAATGGGCATTTTGGTCTAGATACCCCTCATTTGAATCTATCTCTCCAGGTTTCCCCACATCAGATCCTACTGAACTTAGCTTTTCAAAGATTTGAAGCTTGTCCATTTTTATCTTTGACACATTTCTTATGAAACCCCGTCCTTCTAAAATGACACCAACTTGATTATTTTCTTAATGGTTGGGAAGTGGATTGGTGTTGATACTGCAATTTATGTAGTTCATCTTCAAGGCCCCGATCTTAATTAGCTTCATGACCTATCTTTGAAATGTTTGACAGTTTTCTATCGAGTGTCTCGTCACACCATAGTAGTATATGCATTGTTCATTTATTTTGTACCACATTGGGTAGGGGGTTGAATTGGCTCGGTAGGTACTGGGCTGATAAATCAGCCGTCAAATAACTTCTTATACAATTCCATGTTGGACATTTGGAAGTCCGAGAATGGCTTCGAGTTCTGATTCCCCTTGTTCTGCTGAAATTATTTTGTCCTTGCGCATGCTTCTGCCGTTGATTATAGTTAGATTGGTACCATTGGTTCCTATTTTGGTAATAAGGACAAGAGTTGTTTTGGTAATCCCAGTGGTTATCCTAAACATAACTGACTTAAGGCTCTTTCTTTTTTTACAAGAAGCTTTTCTTCTGATTCGATCCGTTGGGCTCATTACTTCCAACTTGGATTTTTCCGTTTTGAATTAACACTTCCATTCTCTCTCCTGCCTTAATGAGGTATGAGAAATCATTAAAGCCACTCCCTACCATAAGCCCCACATACGGAGATCCCAAGGTCCCCAGAAAATACGAACAGGTTTCAAAATTCATTATTGGGGCTGGACCTCAGACACTAGCTTCCTCCATCTCTGTGCATACTCCTTGAAAGTCTCATTTTCCCACTTTTACATGACTTGGAGTTGCTCCCTAGTTAGGACAGTATCAAGGTTAAACCGATATTGTTTGAGGAATGTGTCAGCTAGGTCCTCCCAACTATTGATCCTAGAGTGATCTAGCATCATGTACCATTATAAAGCGGCACCTGTTAAACTCTTGTGAAATAAATTTAATAACAGCTTCTCATCATCCTAAACAATCGCTATTCAATGCAGTATGACCTTAAATGATACTGGGGATTGGTATTCCCATCATATTTTTCAAATTCAGGCACCTTAAAATCTTTTGGAATTGTGACATTAGGGTTAGTCGTAATTCCTTAGTGCTGACAGCCTCGAATGCCCCCATTCCCTGCATAGCATGCAGTTTCTTTTTGAGGATGTGAACTTGCTTGAAAACTTTTCTCTCACTCTTAGTTTCTCCATTCTTTGCAGGAGGAGCAATAGGTATTTGATCAAACCCGAAAGTGCCATGTGGAGCTACATTCCCCTCGACCGGGGGGAACGTGGCTACTGGCGATGACTGTGGGGTATTTTAGCTATTCTTGGTGTCCTAGACACCTGTCCAACGTGGAAAGTTTCTTGTTGTGATGAGGGAGTTTCCTTACCCCTCATACTTTCCGTCATAAATTCATGAACTTGGATAATTGATCTTACAGCTTATCGATGCAGTCCTCTAATCTCTAGACATTTTCTGTGTTCGACATCTCAATTGACATGGTAACTAATCAAGTACGTATTTGGTAGACAAACTAGAAGCACTTGGTCGGACCTTTTCTCGGAGGTGCAATGATGAGATGGTATTTATCTTCCTATGACATAAAGTCAAAATAACGTGTATCGTTAATGCCTAATTTAAATATTTATTGCCATTAAGGTTTGGCCTTGTTTGTGTTCAAATTATATTTTATGGCAAAGACTGGCATTAAAAATTCGTCCTTGATCATGTTCCTATTGAAAGTACAATACCCTATAACGAAAAACATAGTATATGATATACAGGGATCCATGTCACGTGCATATCGTTTTAAAAGATATTCGAGTCCTATGTTCTTTTTGAAAGTACAATACTTTACAAAGGTAAACATAGTTAGTGAACACCTAGGGAAGTTTTAAATCATCACGTAGGTGTCACCTTGTCGTATCTTTGTTTGCACTGCTCAGGGAATTGTGAGAGCACGCCATTTTATAGAAGAACATGGTGAGTAATTCATATACTTGATTAAGTACACAGTCATGAGCAAAAGATTTGGATTTCATTCATTGATCTTAAGAGGTACAATATTCATGATTCAAACACATTTATCCAAACGATAGATAAGTTCTTTACATAAGCCTAGGAAAGCCACTAAAGCAAGAGATGATCTTGGTACTACTGTTGCCTCTGCTTGGCAAAACCTTTCAATAAATTATGGGAGCTTGTCTTGCACCTCTCTTTGCGTTTCTTGGTAAGTGTCCAAGAGCCAGGTGGTTATGTCGTAGAGTATATGATAATAATTCCTCCATTCTGCTTCCAAATGTTCTTTTTGATTAAGGTATCCCATGAAATATATTGACACGGGCTTAATCATATTAAGAACGATTTGATTCATGTTATTCAGGCGGGCTATCTATGCTTTTGTACCCGTTAAAATTTTTCACAGAAGGATATTAGTAGATTACTCCCGCGCTAATAGATCGTCAGCCTGTTTTAAATTTTTTCTAGCCTAGACCTCATTGCTCTCCATGTGATGGGCACTTCTCCTAGCTTGCTCCAAATCTTGTATCCAGAGTTCTTCATGCTACTGGAGGTTTCTCTTGCCTGCCTGGATTCCTTTTTCTAGCTCTTTTACCTGCTGACTTAAAGTCTCATTCTCCTGGATTAAGCTTGAATTTTCTTCTTTAATTATTGCCATATTTGCTTCCAAGGTTTCTACCTTAATCTTTAGCCTTTGTTATTGCTCAGAAGTAACTAGCAATTGTTGTATGGAAGGAATGTCCCCTTATTTTTGGTCTACCGATTCATAGTACTTCTTGGTAGCCCCTATGGTTCTTTTTTCCTAACTCTGGCTTGCCCATAATTCTCTTGTCGTCCCAAGCGTGCCTAATCTTCATAATTAGACTCTTGTTTTCTTCTTGGTCATAATAAAAAGAAAACCCCTCAGTTATCATCCTGGTCAGTACCTTCTACAGGAAAGCTAGTTTATGAGTGCCACTGTTGAGGAGTAAGAAATGCACCCTATGACGCCCATTAGAGGCACAAAAAGAAAACTACCATAGCTGTATATTATTTCATCTTCATTCCACCATGGTAGTTTCCACAGGACTTCCTTATTTTTGGTGTTGCGCAACAACTATTCCCATTCAATGGCATTCTAGTCTTCTATCCTTAATAAGGTGAAGAAATCAAATGGTTGCAAATTTGGCATTCTGGAATTTGGCAGTTTCCCTAGGAAATAAGAAACTAACCAAACGTACAACATGGGTAAGCAGCATTTGAGCTTCCCTCCTTAGTGTTCTTTAGAAAAATTGAGAGTGAGGAAGGATTCTGCCAGGATAGTAGGTATTGGACTAATTCCATAATGCTTCACATCATAATAAACGCTGACGGCGCCTCTACCCACAAAACTGACCACTGAAGGGAATAATACTAGTCCATATATCATCATTGATAATACTTCCGTTACTAAGGTCTACTATTTTTCTTTGAACAGCTCTTCTAGATACTTCTCAAGGTACGCTTGAGGCAACCCCTTTGCCTGTCCCCTTTTAGCCGTTTTTTACTGAACCTCAGCAGTATCCTTGTTCAAAAGGCTTGCTATGGACTTGTCCGATATGCTACATCCCGAGTAAAAGAAGACTTTGGTAGATTGTGATACAGACAGATTAATCATTGTACCATATTCTTCTATAGTTGGGGTGAGATAAGCTTGAGGCAATGTGAAGCTTCTAAGTGATGGGTCCCAGAATTTTTGCAAAGCAACAAGGGCTGAAGACTAAACTGGTATGTTGATCAAGCTCAGAATTCTCCAATGTTTATTCTCTATCGATTCTCGGAACATCCGGGGTAATGACCTCTCAATGATCCTTATTTTATCCAAAACTGCCATTTGTGCTTATACACCAATTCTTTTCTTAGTCTGACTCATTTTAATGCCAATCTTTGCTTTTTACGTTAAAACACTTGGATGCCAAACCTATAACAATAAAGAAATATGAGGTAATGTAAAATTAATTTCATGCATGCTAATGCCAAATGCAAGATCGAACTTAAGGATGGGAGATCACGCTTCTTATTGTCCTAATTAGGTTACTCTTACTGGTTTGGCCCTATCTATCAGGCTGTTTCTAAGGTTATAATAGTGCAAGATTTCGTGGTAGGTCTATGATTCTAACGGGAATGGTTCATTAGAACATATTGTTCCTACTGAAATAGTAAGGATCTCGACTCCCTAGTTTGATTGCATAGATGGACAGAGCCTCCATATGAACTAACCAAGTAAGTGAGTTAGCAATCTGAGCGAAGGCTTTCATGAATACCTAGGGGAAAATCCCACTAGGCATCACTACGGGAATACCTACAGGAAAATCCCACTAGGCATTACCTCCATTTCTCTCCTCGGATTCACACAAACCCAGGAATAGGGCCCAATAACAGGCTTGACTCTCTAACTATCCCCAGTGGAGTCTCCAAGCTGTCACAATGTGACGATAGGTGAACAGCCATTATTTTATGACTTTTAAGGTACGTAAGGGAAAACACAGAGAAAGATGGAGTCGCCACCAGTTAATTAGAAGGATAATTAGGATCCTAAAAAATAGTAAAGAAAACCGGCCCTTGGAACCAGAGGAAATGTTTGGGAGTCTAATTACGTGTGGGGAAGGTGTTAGGCACCCCACGACGTCCATCTCTAAGGATGGTTACCCTAAATT
>JASKGM010000012.1:4079122-4132888 GCA_034509205.1 Ceratonia siliqua | reverse complement strand
ATAAAGTATGTGGGAATTCTAGAGGTTGTTTAGAAAAGTTTTTATTTTATTGTTTTTTAAAATATTTTTTAAAAATAGTTTTAAAAAATAATCAATAATAAAGTATGTGGGAATTCTAGAGGTTGTTTAGAAAAGTTTTTATTTTATTGTTTTTTAAAATATTTTTTAAAAATAATTTTAAAAAATAGTTTTATAGAACAAAAAAATAAAAAACTTGTTTGGGTAAAAATATTTTTCATCATTTATTTTTCATATTTTTTAAAAAATAGATGATGAAAATAAGTCAAAATACAAAAAAATTATTCTCTATTTTTTATTTTCTAGTTACTATTTTTGGAAACAGTTTTTAAAAAATAACTGATGAAAACAGTTATCCAAACAAATTTTTATGTTCTCACAGAACAAAAAAATAAAAAAATAATTTTTAAAAACTAAACCAAACAATCCCTAACTTTTTTTAGGCTACATTACTATAATACATTTACACGATAAATTAAATCATAGGAAAATGACCTATTATTTGTCAATCCTAATTATCTATTCTTACATAAATGACTACAATAAAACACTTTTTATTTTGCATGTGTGTTTTTTTTGTGTAAAAATTATCATAATCATTTTTATGCATATGAACGATTCTAATGCGCTAAAAGTAATAAAAAATAATTAAAGAAAAAAATATTGGATCGGCCTCCTGAATCCCACTGTAACTGTTTGAGGAAGGAAAAGTTCGGTTTATCACAAAAATTGTCTTGGGAGGCATTTAATTAGGATTCAAATATTAGAAAAAAAAACCTTTATAAATTTTAGTCGCATAAGAACTTTAAAATGGGCAGTTATCCATATCATTGACCGCCGCCAATATGCGATGTACACTATCTTATAACTTCAAAATAAGATTGTAAGGTAAGTTATTTTTTTTATTTTTTATCTTAAATTTTTAATATTAATTAATTATTTAATATTTTTTTGTACTATTTATTTATAAGTAAAAAATTTTAAAAATTTTAAAAAATATATGATATAGAAAATAATTAATTAATATTAAAAAATAAAAATAATATAACACAAGTTTTTCTAGAACTCTAAAAATGAGACTATAAAATAAATAATTCCTATTTATGCTGACCCAATATCATAGTAAACTTTCCAAAAAAGACTTCTCAGATTTTTTTTTTTTTAATATTAGGTTAAGTGTGACTTTAAGGTTGCCTCAAGTTAAAATATTATTTATTGATATTTTTTTTGAATTTTGTAAAAACTTTCATCCCATTATTTTCTATAGATACATTTGACAACTATAAAAACTCAAAAATAAAAAAATTTCCTTCCATTTTTATGGTATATTTAACAGGAATGAAAATTTTCAAAACAAAAACTTCTAGGAAAGTGAAAATTGATAATTATATACCCTTTAACTCCCATTTTTATTCAAGAAATACTTACCCTTTAAAATTTAAATATTTTAAAAATAATATCTAATAATAACACTAAAAAAATCAAATCTCATAAATCACCCGTTTTTAATATAATACTTTTAAAAACATTAAACATGATTTTACCTTTTTAAAAAAAATTGAAATACTAATAAAATATACTATAAAGTCAATAATGTAAAATTAAGTAGTAATTATTGCACTCACAACTTTTTTTTTTCACGAATTTCACAAACTTAATTTATATTACTTCACCTTATCACACTTATCCCGTTATATTAAACTTTAACCATACTTAACATAACACAATGAGTTTGCAAAATTTATGAGTAATATATTTACAAAAATAGAATTTCTCTTTACTTTTTGTTAGATTTTATATTTAAATTTTATTTATTAATGTACCAAGAACTAAAATGCAAAAGATGGCATCATTTTTTTCCTTCAAGAAACAGAGTTATTACAACAAAAGCTGGACAATAAATTATGAAAGACAAGTCTATTTGTCTATGAACAAGAAGTCAATACCCGAACCATACAGTTTTCATGGAGTGATGTAAATCTGCAAATGAAGAGAAGGAAAGAAGCAGAGAGACATCCTTCGCTGGAAATGACCAACTATGGTATGGTGCGTTCTTGACTCCCTCTTCCAAGGCAACTTCTAAGCTTGTATGCAAAATTAGCAAGCAAAAGAAAAGAAAAAGTAATTCTATAAAGAGTTTGAACTCTCGAGAGATTGAATTATTCACCGAGATTCTTTAATAATTCATTGGCTGAATCATAAATTAAAAAATTAAATTAAGAATCTCGAGGCACATCTAAAAATAAGAGAGCTCAATCTCTTGAGAAAGTTCGTGCTCTCCGTAGAAAAGAGATGTAGTTGGTGTGAAATATAATGAAGCTTTAACCTTAGCAGCAAAAAGAGCTCTACCAGCAGCAGCAGCAGCAGTAAATAATCAGAGGCTTTTCTGATCTTGGTGAGGGTGGCATTCAAAGTCCCAACTAACCCAAAATACTTGTACCCACACATTGAATAACACCAGCACAAAATAGAGTCTGAAGTCTGAACCTTTCTGACCAGCATATTTAAGGATGGTAGAAGGGTAGAAACAGTTTTTCTGTATATAGCAGACAGAAGCAGGTTCATCAGGAACTAGGACAATTCAAGGCTGCTTTTATTTGCTGGACAGTGGTGCTGATAAGGTTATTAACAGTGGTCACAGACTCAAAGTTCAGCTTAGCTGATGGCAAGCCGCTAACTAGAATTTGAAATGCAACTGTAACTAGTGAACCCGCAGATCTCCCTGTGTTTCTTTGAGAGTTTAAACTGGTTGATGCAAATTCTCCTTGTTCAGGTTGGCCATCAGGTGAAATGGTAAAACCAGAAGGTAGTAGAGGGATGTATGAAGGGTCTTCTCCACTCATTGCCATGTTCATGGCTGGTAGTTCAACTGGGCAATAGACCACAAGTGAACCAGAAGAGTCTATGCAGCTCTCTTGGAGTATTAACATGTTGTTTTGACTAGTGTTGAAAGCCTAGGAAAAAGGAAATAGATTTTGATTGAAATGGAAGAACTAGGGAAAACAAATCAAAATTGGGTCATTGAGGCAGTCTTTCTTACTCTTAGAACAGATATGGAATTTCCAGGATGTGATCCATTTGCTATATGAGCAACCTCTTGCACAGCATTACCGTTTGAAAGTACATCCCACTAGAGGGGAAACAAGTAAAAAATTTCAAAACATCTCTAAGATGACGACTGAGAATAAGTTGAAGAATTTAACTATATTAAAATTATTCCAGTTATAAGATTTCCCAGCATTGTATACCTGAGGTCTTTTTCCTTCGTCCTTGAAGAAATTGAATACTGTCTGTGGAGGAATGGGGAGCCAAATGGTAGTGGCTGCACTTAACACTACCCCATTAGGTTGGCCAGGATCAGTGCTCTTATGGACAGTGACCCTGACTCCAGCTTCATTCAACCCAGACAGTGTTGTCCATCGGTGGCCAGTTGATGTGCTAATGCTTGCACAGAAATTGGTGACCATTCTTTGTGCAAGTTTCATCATGCTCCTCTTGCCTTCCAGTGATGGAATTACTGGAAATTTGAATAACTAGTTCAGATTAAGATAAGAGAAATCAACATTACAGAGATGGTGTCAAACTGTCAATGATTTACCTCCTCCAAGATCACGGGTAGAATTGCCTGTCACCATTAGACAAGCAAATCTTTCACACATCCTCTGAAGAGTAGTGAGCCATCTTTCTGCTCCAAATGCCAACCCGCCATAAATAAGATTTCTATATAGCCGATGAGTTGGGGTTTTATCTTCAATCTCTACGTGTTCAACCCAAGTAACCTATTTGACAACTTAGACCAGCTACTGAAAATGCCTATTGTGGGTATCAAAGTAGATAATTATAGTCTTATAGAAAATAGAATTAAAGGTTGATTCAACTACCTTTGAATATCCATTAGGCATGTCCTGTATCAAGCAACCAGATGGAAGGCGATGAGACCGAAATTGAGGAGAAAATTGGTTATCTTGGGGAAAATCAGAAGAAACATCTACTATTGCCCATAAACCTTGCTCAATTTGCTGACAGTAACGGAGGAAGTAGAACTCTCGAGTGGGAACAAGTGGAGAAAGCACTTGCAACTCTCCATACATCTGAATGAAAATTTTAGCGTGAGAAAAATTTCAAGTACAAGGAAAATGAGTTTTTAAGTTACAAAAACAAAAAAAAAAAATCAATTAGACTTATTTCCACTATACCAATTGCAAAGAACCACCGTGACCACCCAACATTCCAGAAGATATTACTTCAATCGTTCTTGCCATTGAGACAATAGTGGGAAATAGCTCCATCCACTTGTTCTGCAAAAATCAGTCATGGTAATTAAACAATTAAGAAGATTGAATTGAGGTTGAGGGTTTCGAGTTTTGTAAGATAAAAAAAAGGACTTACTGGGTCCATAAACATGTCAACCAAAGTTAAACCATTCATAATTACAACTCCTGAATCTCTGGATGCTTCAATCCGTACATTAGGATTCTTCAAGTGACTATTTGTCCGTGGGAACATTCTTTCATAGGTTTCAAGATTAAGAACATCTCTACCATCTGTGCTTGACTTCATCCACAAGAGTTCATTCGTCTGCAGAAGCCTGAGTAATTCTTCCATGGAATTCGCAGCAATGTCTGACATGAGAGACTTGTCCATGTCTGAAGCAGGCTGATAAGGCAAATTTGGCATATATGAAGAACTCCCTGGGAGAAGATCAAGATTAAGGGAAGGAACACCTAGCCCTTGGCTCCCAAAACTTCCCATTGACAAGTCCAGAGACGACATATGAATAGGCTGCACTGGTGGGAGCAGGGAAATTGGTCTTCCTATGTACTTAGCAGCAATGCTAGATACTCTATCGAGCTGCAAAAACCATTTCAATGCATGAGAAAAATCTTAATGCTACAAAAAGGAGGGAGAGCGCTTTTGTACCTCTTCTTTCAATTGGGCATTTTCCAATCGCAACTTTTGTTCATCAAAATAGGAATCCTCGTTGAGAGGAGGGCCACCACAAGAAGGGCAGATAACATTTTTCAGAGCCTCTCTGATGGCTATGTTCTCACATCGTATTTTGTCATTCTCTGCCCGCAGTCCACAGTTATCAGCTCTTTCGTGCTGGGCCTAAATTGTTTAGCCAAAAGAACTAAGAAATGCAATAGCTATGAATGAAGCACAGAAAATAGACGTGCTTCCCTGAACTTAAAAACCCAAGTGCGGAAAATACAGTACCTTCATCTGGGTCCTCCTGTTCTGGAACCAAAATTTGATCTGTCTAGGGGCCAAGCCTAGCTCCCTGCTTAACTGCAACCTCTGCTTCTCATCTGGATGGGGACACTCCTTGAACATTCTTCATCCCACAAAACAACAAGAAAAAGCAGAGAGCCCATCAGATTGGAACTTTGGAATAACAATAAAAATGCACGGCATTTTATGCAGAGAAGCAGAGTGCAAAAACGAAGAAAATACTGTTCATAGCAGAAGAACAAAATGCGAGAAATGCAGCCATTCCACAAACAAAAAGCAAACAACCACGACAAGAGGCAACGACCAATGCATAATGTGAACGCAATGCAAGTGATCTTACGATTCGAGCCTCTGAATCTGATTAGCAGTGTGACGATGGTAGCGCTTCTGCCTCCTCTGGGAATCAGAAGCATCGTGGTGATAATCCCCAGGGGACCCACCGCTACCACGGCCGTACTCCATTTTTCTCACTCACCACTACCAACTCTTCCTCTTTGTCGAGGGCTGAAACCGTAGAAGTGAATCAGCTACTCCCATGACAGCAAACCATTAAAGAAAAGAAAAAGGCTAGAAACAAGCAAGAGAATTTGGATTCTGGGTATGGAAAAAGAAAAACTTTGGGGCGAAATTGAATGTGATTTTTATTGTGGGTATAGTATAAAGCATGCTGTTTTGGGGAGGCAATACCAAACACCCATTTACCCGATTCTCAAACGATGAGAAACGGCTGAAACATCAAAGATATCGGCATGATTAGGGTGAGTGAGTTAAGGCAAATATTGGGGAGTAATTAACAAAGAGAACAAGCTAGTCACCACCACACCACTCTCCACAGTCCTCCCCTACACCCACTTCGCCACTTTCACAGAGTGTGTGTCAATCAAAGTGTAACTGATGGACTTTTAAAGCATTGCTTCTGAGAACGCGGAGATATAAAGGAAGCGCCTTTAAGACCCTACACTCTCTCTTCACTTTCTCTCTCCAAAAGCGGTACGACCACGACCAGGTTGCTCCCATAAAGCTTTAAATGAGGTTGCCGGTTTCGTTGCCGTCCACCGGTGCACCATTTCTCGGCGTGACATAGTAAAATGACAGATATAGCCTGTTAGGTTCCGGAATAATTTATACGTGCGCACCTCTCTCTCTTTCTCTCTCTGACCTCATTTATGTTTCAGCTGCAACTTTCTTTCCGATAATTTTCTCTTCTTAGTTCATCCACACTCTGCAAAGTACGAAAAAAAAAAGTGTCAAAGCATGAAATCCCATTGAGGTGTCGCGGACCCTGTGGGATAAGCTCTTTCTTCAATTCTCAAATTTACCTATGAGCTAATGACACACCAGCTTGTGTTCAAAATTCTAGGTTACATAGTTGTTGATAATCCTACCAGGGTTTGCCTTAACAAGGGTACTTTTTATTTTGATTTCTGAGTTTAAATCTTGACTTTAATACTTAAAATTAATTTATATTTTATGATATATATATATATATTTAAAATGGGATTATGGGATTTGTGAGTAGTTTGTTTTAGTTATCTTAAATTTTTGATGAAATAATTATACTTGTCATTGTTTTCTTAATGAAAATTATATTTTAATGTGATTATTATGTTTTAAAGATCAATTGAAAAGGAATATGATATGTGCACCAAGTTAAATTTTAATTTATGATTTCAGACTAAACAATAATTTATTATTTGTTTTATTTATTGGAAGTCAAAGTAGAAAAGTTTTGTTAAAATTCAAAGAGATTCTGTGACTAAAAGATACAGAGAAAAAAAAAATCCTTTTCTGAGTAACACATTTTTGGCTAAAAAAGGAATGATTTTTGGATATCAAAATATTAAAAAAAATGGCAATAAAAATAAGATTATATTATTTTTAGACCGCAATCCAATCATGATACAAACGGGGACAGGATGTTAAACTTTGGTCGATCATCCTTCAGTATAGACAATTACAATTGTGCACTTTTTTTATATTTTTTTAAGTACATATTTTTTTGGTCAAAAATATTGTAACTATACGATACATCAAAAATGGTCGGATACCGAATCCTTACTCATTATTTTTATTCATAAAAAAACAAAAAAATATTGTTCATCAATTATGTGTTTCGTGTGGGGGAGGGAGATGTAAGAATATCCAATGGTTGAATTCTATCCAAGTCAACTGATCCTTAATGTGTCTTGATTATGGTGTTTATATATATATATATATATAAACGTGAGCATATAAGGAAGAGATGAATAAATGAATTAAATCCCAACGTCCCCCAATATATTGAAGTTTAGGAAACAATCTTTTTTTCATAGGAGGAAAACGACAATTGAGAATCCTCTTACTTTTCTTTCCCTTTTTATTTTAATTATTTTACTAATTTCCATTAATTATTAATTAGACCCAAAACAGAAGTTTGAGCATTATTACTTGTTTCAATGCTCTTTTCTTCTTCTTCTTCTTCTTCTTTTCTTTCTTTTAATTTATTGCTTAACTTTTTCCATCTTAATTCTGCTATCTCATATTTCTTCATATCATCATATACAAAAAAAAAAAAATTTAGATAATATCTCTCTGCTTTACTCTTTTTTCTTGCCATTTAATATTACATTTTGATAGCTTTCTCAATATAGTTTTTCAATTTTCAATAATTCTTTATTTAGTGTTTGATTTATTCATTATTCTTCAATTTGAAACTTCTATCAGTTCAAATCATGCCTCTTTAGTTAAGTTGTTGATATGAAATCTTTTGTGTATATTTTATTCATTTATGTCATTAATTTATTAGCTATAAAGATATATGATTTGAGTTAATGTAACGACTAATTAAATTAGTTACTTGATTGTAAATTAATCTAAAAATACTCTTGCCATTCAATTAAAAGATTAAGAAATAATAAACAAGTAGAATACTTAATAATAATAGATGATAACTTTCTCCACTCTTCTAAATTCTTCACACCCTAACGAAATAGAAATAGAAAATTCAATGATTTTTAGAGTATTGAATATATATGTACTTAGTTTTAAATTGATGGGTGTGATTAATACATAAGGGCTGAATTAAAAAAATAAAATAATATGTACTTAAATAAAATATAAGTATTTAATAAAAATATTATTAAATAGCAACTTTTATTACTAACGGTTTTTTTAGAAGGGATATTATGAGAATTTTATAATGGATAACTATATCATATATATACATACATATATGTATGAGAACCTTTTTTTTCAACAATTCTTCCTAATTCACTATATGTAGATTCGTCCTTACCCGTAGCTATAATTTTTTCATTGTTATGCAAGTTTATTTCAATCTTGTGATTTTAATGATTATTGTCTTTTAATTACAAAAAGGAAAAAAAAAAGACAGAATAATTAATGTAATTTTAACTAATGTGAAAACTATAAAATTGATATCTCGTTTTATATGTTTAAAGCATGATTGAGGATATCCTATATAGCTTATTCAAGTTACCAAGGATTTCTTTGGCCATAATTGAATATACAATATTAACTAACCAAAACCATAGTATGACCATATATATATATGATGATTAGATGATAAGATCGATTAAATATAGTAATCTACTAATAACTAAGAAGGTAGGTTTCAAATTTATATACCAATAAAATATATTATAATTGTGGTTAAGTTCGAGTTCTTTCGAGAATGTTTTAATTAATTTGTCTTTTTAATTCGATAAAAAATAAATCATTTATATGAAAATTATGAGATTCACAAAGGTTATTATTTATTTTATAAATATAAACATTCAAAATTTTCAAACATAACATAATGTCCATATAGGAATATAAAAAAAATGTATTAAGGAAAACGCCTAACCACCTTAACTAGTAATGTAATTAACTATGTTTCTTGCTATGTGATGACAGAAATTCAGATTTTAATGATAAAAAAAAAAGAAATTCAAATTGTTTAATAACTATAGCAACTTGTGTAATTATTTAAAGAAATTGTTACATATATTTATTTATAAATTATATAAATAAAGTCAATCATAAATACTTTATTTGTTTTGAGTGACCTAATTCTCAACTTAAAAAAAAAAGTAAAGTTAATTATATTATATCTAACTCCAAGATATTGGTTTAAGCCACTGTAATTTTCTTATTAATAAGCCATGTAAATTATAAATTTAGTGGTGGGGGAATTTATTAATTTTGTGAAAATTAGTGGTGAAAGACTTGTTTTAAACACAACTCCATTAATAAATAATTAATTCCTTTTAATATTGACAATATTACAAATGATATTTTTATAATTTTAATTTTGTGAAGAAGTTGTTTAAATGTTTAACATTTGACAGATAGCTATTCTATTTAAATATTACAAATCAAATGTCTAAAACCAGGAAATGTAATACATGACTTATTAAATTCACTTTTATTAAATTCTTAATTCAATCAGTTTTTTCTTATTCTTTTAATTTATATGAAACAAAAAATTTATTAGCAAAAAATAAAATAAATTAATTTGAAAAAGTCTAATTGAATTAAATTAAATTTATTTAAAAAGGAAACATTTCACGTGGTGGTTTAGCAGATGGCATGGAGCACCTAAAATATGGCCAAACAAAACCGAAGTTGGGAAGTGGGATAGAGATATTCTGATAGTGGATAAAGGGACCACGTCCCCCACTTTCTAAAAGTAGCAAGTAATAGAAAGATTACGTCATACTAGCCGCCTCCTCTCATATTCTTAATTTAGATTTGTTGATCAATTTAATTAAATCTATGTCATTTATTTTTTATATGAAAATTTTAAAATTTATATGAAATTTTAAAACTTTTTTACATATTTTTTTATTTTTAATAGTGGTCATTTGAGAAAATGTGTGAAAAATAAATAATCATAATTTTAAACATAATCAAATATAATTGAATCAAAATTATTTCTACTCTCGGGTCGTTGTAAATTGTTAAGAAAAAAACTCTTTAATTAAGGTTTCAGTTTCACATACAAATATTTATTTTGAAAAAGAAAAATATATATTATATAAACTCCCTTTATATCATTATACATATTTTAAAGTAATTATTTTCTCTAATCTCATCACACATTTTTTTTATTTCTCTTTTCATAAAAATTTATAATATTAATAAATTTGTGATTCATTAATATTAAAATTATTTTTATGATTGATAAAGTCACAAAATAGAATTTCTCTATTTTTGTCTACACACCACTTGAGTGAGTACTATAGAGCAGCAATAAGGCTACAAACAAATAAATCTAGTTATTTTCTGTTATTTTTAATTTATTATAATTATTTATTTATTTTTAAGTAGTTGTAATTTAATTATATATATATATATATATATATATATATATATTTAATTATATATAATATATTATAACTATTTAAATATAAATATATGATCAAAAAGTACCGATCCTCTTTTGGCTCGAATCCAGTGGATGGGGTGGCTGCTGGAGAATTTAGAAACCAACCGTAGGACCTACCAAAGACGTTTGTCTTGAAGCCAAATATGGGTAGGAAATATATCTTAGGGATAGTTTTCTTGCTAAGCCTAAGCCTCAGACGTCACACTTTAATTAAAAATACA
Organism: Ceratonia siliqua; assembly: GCA_034509205.1. NCBI lineage: Eukaryota > Viridiplantae > Streptophyta > Magnoliopsida > Fabales > Fabaceae > Ceratonia > Ceratonia siliqua. Next base: position 4,122,046 of record JASKGM010000012.1, on the reverse strand, counting down.
AGTATAAGAAAGGTATAAAAAAAATGATATATAAATAATATTATTTTTTTATTAGTTAAAATTATTTTTATATATTTGTATCTAAATAATTTTTATAATTTAAAATTATTTTTTAATTATTAAATTTAAATATAACATAATTCTCTTTAATAAAAATTATTTTAATTAAAGCATCTTCATGACAAAAATTTTTAAACTCATCAAAACAAACCTTGTAGTTTTCGAATAAGCATATTTACTCTTCAACTAATTTTTAACTATTTATGTGTGAATCAAAGAATTTATAAAACAAAATTTACATATTAACACTAGAAGTTGATAAAATTAGAATTCAAACTTATAACAATATACTTAATTAATAGCATATATACTCCTCTTTATCATTAAATCACTCATTTAAAGTTAATTTCCATCAATTAAAGAATACATTATTATTTCTTATTTTCTTTACAATATTGTGGTTAAGTGATGGTTAAGAGACATTGACATGGAGAGTAATGATATTTTTATATTACTTTTTTTTATCCTTCTCTTATATTTTTGTTTTTAATTATTGATATATTATATTATTATTTATTATTTATTATCTATCATTATCATTATTTTATAATATATTAAGAATTAACTGTATACATATAAAAAAAATATAAAATAATATATAAATAAGATTACTTGTTAAGAAATAGCAAAGAACATGATGAAACTCATAACATCAAATTTACATCAATCCATCAAATTTACATCCAATTATATACATTTAGTGGCTTTTAATTATATCATAATTTAAGCTCAAGGAACTAAGCTGATTAATATCATATTACAGGACACACAAGCTGGAATATATATGATTGATAAGTACTCAATATAGCTAATTAATTAAGCACTCTGAGATAATTCTATGGAAAAAGCTTCACATTATTTTAAGAGGTAGAGCTTCTTTATATTATTATTAGATGTGTATGAGATCATGTAATTATATATCTTGAGATTAATGTAATGATATAAAGTTAGTTTATAAGATATTTTAGAGAACAAATTTGTAATACTAACATTTCACATTACTCTACAAATAAATGAGCATAAAAAATGGTGAGCATTTTTTTTATTTTAGGATAGTATTCAAGTATGCTTGTATGTACATTAACTAATTTAGGAGCAGATTGGTATGTCGTCTCATTTGATTTTGTTATCTTAGATGATACAAAATATTTAATATGTTTATGTTAGATAAATTATTATTCAAGATGTATAATGTGAACTAATATATTAAGGTGTGATAGGATGATAATATTTTAGATAATTATATACTACCAAAAATTCACATAAATATTGCTTAACACAACTTTTAATTTTATTAATTTTTATAAATATTAATTATATCTTTAATTTTTAATATCATAAAATATAAAAATCATAGATATTATAATATCTTATATCATATTTAAAATATTATTGTATATAAAATATAACAAACAATTTTTACTTTTCCAAGTATTATTAAAGGCAAGTCTAATTATTTGATTTTTATTGTAATTCAAACTTACAATTTTCAATCCTTTACAATTTTCAATCCTAAACTTAGTCTAATTAATTTCTATGTATTTATCAAATAAAACGTGATAAGTTGAGTCAAAAAACTAACTTTTATCATTTAAAAAAAAATTAAACTCAGTCTTATAAATTTTATATAAAATACAATTAAAAATCCATCAAATCTCTATTATCAAAAGAGTTCAACTAGCTATTAGATTTGTTTACTGGTCTTTATCTCTCTCTCTCTCTATACTTATTCTTAACTCTAGGGTTCATGCATGATTTATTTCTAAATCATTTTAAAATATTTTATACATTTTTTTGTATTACAGTTATGCAATATTTAGATTAATTAGTGCATTAAAATTAGAAGATTTATAAAAAATATTTATAACTGAAATCAAAATTAACAAAATTAAGATTCAAACTTATAATAATATGCCTAATCATACATTATATACCGGACTTGATCACTTCTAATCAATCCTTCGAATTCTAAATCACATAACACACAATAAAGTTATTATCCATGTTGTTAATTAATATAAAACAAAACCCAGAGGATATTTCAATTAATTAAGCAATGAAGTTTTCTCAAGGATTCATTGTGAAACATATTCAATGTAGTAAGAATAAGCATTTAGAAGTAATTAAATTTGTTGGTTGTTGGATATTTCCTCCAATTTTTGGCTTAGTTAATAGTTTTGGTGGAGAAGCTATAGCAATAAAAATGAATGGCATTTTACAAATTAGTTGGTAAAGAAGATTAATTATCAGCATTCAAACACACATTCATTCACATATTTTAACTCATCAACTCACCCTATCTAACCAAATTAATTCAATTGTCTACCACCTTTTATATGAAACTTTTTTTTTTTTTTTTAAGATTGGGAAATTAAAATTTTAAAGAAGGAGAAATTCTTTATATGGATTATGTCATTTATATAATATTTAATAAATATGTCATATTTATATTTTAAATACGGCATAATGAGTCTTATTTAAATTTTATAATGTATTAATAATTATATTTTTATTTGAAAACAATTTATAAAATATATTTTATTATAAGAATAATATAATATAATATATATGTATAATAATTTCTCTAAAAAAGTGGTAGCTGGATATAAATTATAAATAGTAAATAGTAAAAGGCTTATAGCTACTTTATATCTTGTTAGGTGCTTCCCTACTCCATGCGTCTAATTATACATCAACGACACCCATTAATGTATTGTATACGGCCCGTTCATACGTACAAATTACACCCATTGTTCTCCACTCTCAACAACTACTCTACAATTACCTTTTTATTTACACCAAAATCACGTGTTCATATTATATTCATCATCATAAACTCAATTTGCTGCTTTATTTTATATAAAAATTTAGAATTTTAATTTTTCAAACTAACCTATGATCAACTTTAATTTATACTGAACAAACATTTTGATTTTAATTATGAATTGATTTTTAGAGTTTATTTTATATAAAATTTAAAATTTTTACTTCACTCTTTTAAATTTGACAAAATTATAATCTTAAACTTAAATAATCGTTAATTCTAGAATTTATCACAATTTTTATCAAATTTTATAATGTTTGAACTACTCATAATTAGGTTTAATTAATTAATTTAAGAGGTTGGTCTAATGATTAAGGAGATTGGCTCCCAACCTATATTATTTTATTTTAGTTTAATCCTTTGGGCCAACATTTATTCTTCTAGGCCGATGTGAGGGGTATGCCATTAAGTATTAAACCAGAAAAAAATCAATTATAATACCATGTAAAAATGGTGGTTATTATTTTACAATAGCAATAGGTAATTTTTTTTATTTTTTATTTTTATAATTTTTATTTTAAAAAATAATTTATTTTTTTTGTTTTTATTTATTTTTAAATATTTATGTTATGAAAATTTTTTTATTTTTAAATTATTTCTTAAAATAAATAAAAAAAACTCATAAATAACATAGCAATGTAAAATTTGTAGATTATTACATGTTCATATCCAATACAGCAATTGGCCCAACATAAGATAAAAGAGGCGTGCTTTACAAAATGGGCCCAGTCACCAGTGTATGAAGATGGACCTTATAGGCCGGTGACTCAAAGCTACAGCCCAAAAGGTAACATGTTGGCCCAAAAAGGAATACTATCATATTTTTTCAAATAAATACTCTCTTGACTTGAACATTATTTATCAGGAATTTCATATTTAAAAATTAAATATTTGAATAAATGGGATCACCATTTTTAATTTTTTTTTAAAAAAATTACATTATTCTGATAAACTTGTCATAGAAAAACAAAAGAAGGCTAAAAAGAGAGTAATGTTATTGTATATTTGATTTATATCTTTGGAAAAACAAAGACATCAAACCCAAAATTTCCTGTATTATGTTATAAAAATTAATTAAATTTATATTTTTATTACACTATTAATTAAAAATGCAACAAGTGACAAGGTCCCATTGTAAAGATAAAAGAAGACCAAGAGAAAAGAGAGAGCTTTTTTTTTTGGGTACATAAAGAGATATATTGCTATTGAGGGTACTGTATTATCATACAATATCTTTAATATTCAAATTTTTATTTAGTGTCAGAAACATCATGTAAAAAATATGGCACCAAGCAGGAATTCGAGTGCCATCTGAAAATACAGTGCCTTTGATGACATCTTTAAATAATTTATTATTTTAAATTTCTTTGTGAGGTGTAGAGTAAGTTATACGATTTTTTTTTCTTAAAATTTGATAAAATTATGGAAATCTCTTTCCTTGTCTCTTAAGCAAATTTTGTTTAAAAAATCTTAGAAATATAGTGGCGCACCTAATTGAAGCATAAGAGTCGCTATTGTGATTATGGCACTGCAACTTCATCCAATGCTTGATTTGACTGTTACTTATGGGACTATCTATAAAAATATTGAATAATGAAAGGATTAGGTTTTGAAAATAATTATATGTATACTTGATAATTGGATAGGATATAAGTAATGGATGTTATATTTATCAAATTCTTTTGGGGTAAATTCAATTTGCCATAAAGCATAGTCACTTCCATTCTTGAGACAGGGAAACACAATCTAATGAACTTGCATCTAGTATCTTGATAATATGAGATTATGCATTCTTGAAGAGTTGAAGTTATCTCTTTTTCTTTTCATTCAAGCAGCTATGTCCCCAGCATACCTTTGATGAATGCAACGTAAGGGCCAAGGATTTTCAGGGAATATATTCACAGATAAAGATAGAAGAGGAAAAAGAAGAAAAGCTTAGGGAAGAAGCCCCACTTGAAATCTCATACATTGCTTGGATTAGACTAAAGTTAGATCCTTACACCCACATACAAGCACTGAGTGAGTGATGGAGATAGAGACAGATAGCCATAGCTTTCAAGTCAATATTTCTTAGTGAAAAAAAATTCACACATCTATGTATTGATTGATGACAGACTTCACCCCTCACCCAACTCTGATAGTACCCTTTCATCCTTTAAAGAAACAAAACATTCCCCTTCTATTGTACGTGAAAGAAATAGGCCAAACATATTGTAAAGATAACATTCTTCGATATTGCAGCTTACTGTGTTAGAGCCAGGGGAAACAACTCTGGTTACAAGCAGAACATGGCTAAGAGATCAGATTTTGCACAGAAGCTGTTAGATGATTTGCGGCTAAGGAAAGAACGAATGACTACATCTCAAAGGTCAAGCCAATCCAACCAGATGCCTATAGGTGAGTTTATATAGGAGATTTTGTCTTTTAACTAGTTATTTTGGCTACTGAAGCTGGAATTTTGTATCACTCTACAATTGTACTTCAAACAACAAAACAGCTCTCAGTTTAGCCAATTTTTCCTGGTTATTATTGAGTTTTTTTTTTGTGATTATTATTGGGTTGTTTTACCCCGACTTGGTTGGCATAATGGCATCTCCTGATGCCATGTGTTGTAATCAGGAAGTACCAACAGATAATGGTGTGCTATGATGTATGCCCATCACAAGCTATGCATGCATCTAAGGCATTTTTCCCTCAGAAATGTTCTTGGAAATCAATATGTAGTATATCTATTATCTTAGTATCATTGACTTATTCAGCATGAATCCATAATTTTTATCCACAGACAGACATTATTTATTCCTTCTTGTCTTCATATATTTTCTAGTTTTATGGATTTTTTTTATGCTCCTTTTACTAGCAGCAAGAGACATGTTCAACTATTCATGTGCTCTCACCTGGCTACTTTTAACTTGTATGTTTATTGTATTTAAATGAGACTAAGGTGCACTAGAATGGAGAAAAAGTAACAGAGCATATGCTAAAATACATTAAACATTGGAGAATAGTTATGATATCATGAAGATTGACTTTTCGATCGAACCCTCCCATTCACCATGTAACATTTGGAGACAAAAACGATGTGTTTCAGTTGATCATTTCAAGCCCATGTAGGTTTTTTTTTTTAAAAAAAAAAAACCAGGAAAACATAAATGGAATAAAGGTGTTGCTTTACAGTCAGTCAGCTTTATCTTTTGGACTTCAGAAACTAACTAAAGGGACTTCCCACTGTTTATACCCAAATTTTTGGTTGACTTCATAGTTATACTGTGGAACTTCAAAACATGATGACATTACAATATCTGCTTAGGCAAGTTAGCATAAAATTGCATTATCAACTGGAACCTTCTACTATGAAAAAAAGTCTCTGATCAACTTGGCCTAACGCGTTGACACAGATGCATATGCTTACGCCAAGCAAACATACAGAGGATCCAGGAATACTAAAGCTAGTGAAATTGTAAGTTATGATATGTTTGAGTATTCTGTATATCCATCAGAGCAGATTGCATGAACTCTTGTTAGCTAAATTATTTCATGTGCTGTCAGGTGAATTCCAGAACTGGGGACAGGCTGAACAGGTCTAGCAGAAGCCATAGATCAGCAAACATTGGAGAAGTTTCAAATCAGATTGTTTCGTATGGGAGAGGTCAGAGCTCAGTGCAAATGGGTGAAATGTCCCTAGCCCTGGCTTTTGCATTTGAGAATGGAGGGAAACTTAAAAGGACTGATTCTTCTTTTTCCAGTTCAATTATGGGTTTCCTAAACCAAATTACGAGGGGAGCAATGAACTTTGGCAAGATGGAAAGACGAGGCAATTTGGATAGGCAACTAGCTTCAACTAGTCACTTCCCTACTTTCTCTCCTGTGCAGATAAACGAGATATATAAAGGTGCACAGAAATTAAACCAGATATTAAGAGCCTCCTCCAATGGCCTTAACATTGATAGACGTTCAATAGAATTTGCAAAGGAATTATTACAAGGAGCCATAAATTTGGAGGAGTCCCTCAAGATGCTAGTCGACATGCAGGAAAGTTCAGAGTTCATGGTCACCCGAAATAAGAAAAATCGGATCATATTATTAGAGGATGACAATGATGATGATGATGATGACCAAACTATCAAAACTTCTGAGCAAAAGCAACTGGCACGACCAATTTTCTCCTTTGACAAGCCCTCAGGACATTCTCGAAATCTTCAAGAATACGAAAACATAAGTATCACGCAGAGGCCAATCACTTTTACATACTCTAAAGAAAGTAGGAAAGTAAATAATGAAAAGAAGGATGTAAACAAATCAAAATTGCTTTCTCATAAGCGATCAACTAGCTATAACTCTGACATTAAGAACCTCAATGTCCTTTCAGAGCAAAAAAATCAGTCAGTCTCAGTGGAATCCAACCCAGAGAAGAGCAGAATACCAAATGTAATAGCCAAATTAATGGGGTTGGATAATCTTCCAGAGAAAGTGGAAGTGAAATATACCCCACAGAAGGATTCAAGTTCTACACAGAAAATAGAAGGAATGACATTCAAGCATACTGCAACAGGAAGCGCCAAGAAGATTGAACTGAAGAACAAACAAACAGAGAATTTGGTACCTCTGAAAAAGCAAAAAGTGATGGAACCCATTAACATGCCTGCAACTCAGGATAAGGAGCTGATGCTTGGTGTTGATAAAAATTTAAATATGCAGAAGGCCAGGTCTGAGGTGGTTGTTCATAGTGAAATAAAAACATTGAAAGGCTCAGATAAGGCCACCATCAAAGTAGACAAGCTGCATGATAGTGCCGTGAAGATGAATTTTATCAGAGAAGGTCGAGCGGATGTTCAGGTGAAAGGGAGAAAACAGGATATCACAAATAACAGAGAACAGAAAGGCACAGGGAAGAGCAGAACCGATGATCCACCTCTAAATAATATGCTGACCCAGATAGAACAAGCTCATGAAAGATCAGAAGTTAAATCTTCATTGCAGAAGTTTATGAAACCAATGGAAGTATTCTTCAATCAGAAAAGAGATTCAAACAAGAAAACCTTGAGCAATCAAAAGAAGTCTCAAAATCATCTTGGAATTCAAAAGTCAGGCAAGGTTATGAAATATGGGCCTCAAGAAGAAAAACATCATAGAGAACAGCGAAGTAAAAAGCAAATGCTGCAGGCGAGACCACAAAGGAGTGAAACTACATCCAAGAATTTATCAAAACCCCTGCATGAGCCGATCAATTCTCAGAAGAAGCTGCTACTCATAAACCAAGTCGCTTCAATCAAGCACAATTCTGCAGAAACTGTTGATGCTATGATATCAGAAGGATTTCCAATTAGCTACTATGGTGATCTAATCAGATATGAAGTTTCCAATGACATAAATGTGCAAGGCAAAGAGATGATGAATAGGAAGTCAGGTCAAATTTCCTCTCCAAGAAATCGAGAATCTGAACAAGTTAAAGGAAGGCAAGGCATCCTTACAGTGATGGATGATAAAAGCGTTTATAAACTACCTGACAAGAAGGTAAAGAATATCAGGAGGCAAAAAATTGACATGCCCGGAAAGATTGATGAGGTGTTGATCAGAAGCAGTGGAACAATGCTCCACATGAAAAAACAAGCAAAACAACAGAGCCCTATTTTGCAACAAGTGAGACAAAGAATATCTGACAAATTCAATGTCTCAAAAGAAACAGAGCAAGAAAGGGTCGGCGTGTTCAAAGAAGCAGATGCACGCATCATTAGCTTCAATGAACCAGTTGCTATCATTGAACCATTGGAGGTGAGACACCAACCACATAAAGAAGCTGAACTGCCTCCTACATTATATAGTCCTGATGGTGGGGAACTTCAAAGCCCACAGGAACCAGTAGCTTTAGTTCCCAATTATTTGGTAAACACATATTTTCCGGGATCTAAAACTGTCTCACAATAGGAACCAAAAAAGAAAAAAGAAAAGATTCAAGTAGTGACAGGCTTTTTTCCCCAAAAACAAAACGCTATATATGATAGCAAGCTAACATAACCCTTGTTGGATGTTATGCAGTATCAAGGTGTGAAGTCAGTGGTAATCAGTGATTCGCAAGGTCAAGCTACTCTTGTGGCAGCAGATGAAGAATTCAAGTCTTGTGGAGCTGCACCAAATACAATAAATGGTGCGTATACATATGAATTTCAATTCAAGTTCTCTTTCCCGAACAACATAATACCTGTAGTATATGAAGGAATGGCATTAATTTGTTGTTAGCTCTCATCGATCATCTTCATTCATGAAACATATTCCGTATAGTCATAATATTTTCCACAAAATCCACCAAATATTCCTTTTCTTTCTGTTAATCATAGTAGAAGTGTGGCTCACAAACAGACCAACATCTATCATCAAGCCTTTTAAAGGGTGGGAAATACAACGATAAGCCTTATTCCTTATATCCCCCGGGGAAAAGAGCTTACTATATCGATAAGCCTCACCCTTTCATAGAAATCCACAGAAGACGTATCTCTTTACTACTACCTTTTGGGTCACAGTGTCACAGCACATTGACATTACCTTCACCCATAATTTTCAATGTAATATAATGTTGCCAGAAACATATAGATTGAATGAATCAAGGAAATTTGTAGAACTTAGTTGACTTTTTCAATATCACAGGATCGCATGAAGACAGAATGGATATTAGTTCCCTCTTACAATTGCGATACCAGAATATTTCTGAAAAAAGAAGTCAAAAGCCACTCACAGAAAGCGAAAACTGCCTCAAGTGGAACTTGGTCAAGAGTCAATTATTCCTCAACACTGCAGAAGCTCTTTTCAGATTCGACATTCCATTTAGCATTCTCCAAGGTGGTGGTTGGGACAATCAAGACTTAGGCAGCAAGCTCATATTAGACTGCGGCTATGAAGTGATGAAACGAAAAGGGATACGGCAAGAGTTCAAAGTTCATCCTTGCTCAAAGATATCAATCAGTCCCATTAGAATTAGATCCTTAGATGGCTTGGTTAGGCAGCTGAATGAAGACATTGAGAAGCTAAAATTCTACGAAAGGAATAGAAGTTCCCGAGTTGAGGTTGAGGACTACCTGCCTAAAATGCTTGAAAATGATGTCTACAATAAGGATCCAGATATAGAATGTATGTGGGAATTGGGTTGGAATGAGGAGACATTTGCGTTTATCCAAAATTATGATGCTATAAGGGAGATGGAAAAGCATGTTCTTAATGGACTTTTGGATGAGATCACCGGAGAACTTTGGCATTTTCAAGGAGGACTGAATATGACAACCAAAAACTCAGTTGAGTGAGATAGCAGCTAAAAAAAAGGATATTGTGTGTACTTTCTTGATGCGATTTTGTGAATTGTAAGTTATTGCAAGTTTCAATTTTACAATGATTTCTAGCCTCAGATATACCCATAAAGCAAATGGAAATGTTCCTTCGATCAAAGGAGCCAATTTTAATTTCTGGGAAGGCCAAAGGAACACTAAATTCTACATTGATAATTCAATAAAGTGTGTAGTTGACAGTCTCAAAACCTTGGTTATCTGTTGCTTGAATGCTTATCTTTCCCAATACCAACAAAGTGGTATAAGAGCTTATCATCTCGAGGGACCAGTGAGGAGTGGGTCTAAACACTATGAAAGAGTCTAAACACTACGAGAGAGCTTAAACACTGCGAGAGAGCCGTGAGAGAGCCTAAACACCTTGTACCAAACTTGACACACAAACTGAAATCTAAAATCATTCAGAATGGAAGAAACAAGCTTCACAACTGCACCACCAGTCTTCAATGGAGAAAATTATCAGATTTGAGCTGTCAGAATGACTGTTCATCTGTAGGCTCTTAATGTCTGGGAAGCAGTGCAGGAAGATTCTGAAATTCCTCCACTTGGAGCCAATCCAACTGTGGCGCAGATGAAGAATCATAAAGAAAAAAAAATAAAGAAGGCTAAGGCAAAAGTTTGCATATTTGCTACAGTTTCACCATTAATTCTCACCAAAATCATGCATATTGAATCTGCTGTAGAAATCTGGGAGTATCTCAAGGAAGAATATCGAGGGAATGAAAGAGTCAGAAACATGCAAGTGATGAATTTGATTCAAGAATTTGAAATGAAGAGGATGAAGGAATCTGAAACCATAAAAGACTATGTTGAATAACTTCTTACAATAGCAAACAAGGTAAGGTTGCTAGGTAAAGAGTTTTCTGATGAAAAAATTGTTCAAAAGATTTTGGTTACACTTCATGAAAAATATGAAGCAACAATTTCTTCCTTAGTAAATTCAAAGGATATGTCAAGTATCACATTGGCAGAGCTACTAAATGCTTTATAGGCTTTGGAACAAAGAAGACTCATGAGGCAAGGAAATTTTATGGAAGGAGCTTCTCAAGTCGGGGCACAGACAAATGAAAGTAATAGAAATAGAAGGAAGAACAAAAAGAACAACAATAAGCCAAGCAAAAACTATCAAAAAAATGGAACTTATCCACCTTGTCCTCATTGCAAGAAAACAAATCATCCTCAGCAGAAATGTTGGTGGAGACCAGATGTGAAATGCAACAAATGTGGTAGACAAGGACATGTGGAAAGGATATGCATGACTCAGCAGCAACAAGGAGAAAGCAATGCAGTAGTTGAACAATACCAGGAGGAGAAGCTGTTTGCAGCAACATGTTTTGCAAGCAGGAGCACCTCTGAAAGCTGGCTTGTGGATAGTGGTTGTACAAACCACATGATAAATGATTAAGATCTTTTCAGGGAACTTGATAAGATAGTTACTTCCAAAGTCAGAATTGGAAATGGTGAGTATATTATAGTAAAAGGCAAAGGAACAATAGCTATAAAAAGCCTAACAGGTCTAAAGCTCATCTCTGATATTTTGTTTATGCCTAACATTGACCAAGATCTACTGAGTGTTGGACAACTTATTGAAAAAGGATTTAAAGTCAGTTTTGAAGATAGAAATTGTATGATCAAGGATGCTAAAGGCAGAGAGGTGTTCAACATAAAAATGAAAGGTAAAAGTTTTGCCTTGAATATACTGGAAGATGAGTAAGTTGTTGTTTCACAATAAGAAAACAATACAATGCTTTGGCATAAACGACTAGGGCATTTCCATCATAATGCAGTACTCTACATGAAGAAAAATCAAATAGCAGGAGGATTCCCTGATTTAGAAGAAGAATTTCCTGTATGTGCAGTCTGCCATTATGGGAAACAGAAAAAGCTTCCTTTTCCAAAAAAAAATCAGCTTAGAAAGTGACACAGAAACTACAATTGATTCATACGAATGTTGGTGGACCTTAAAAGCCACTATCCTTGAAAGGGAGGAAGTACTACATTACGTTTATTGATGATTTCACAAGATTTTGTTGGATTTACTTCCTAACTTACAAATCTGAGGTTGCTAATGTATTTTGGAGATATAAGGTTATGGTTGAAAACCAAAGTGATTGCAGGATTAAGATTATAAGGTCAGACAATGGCACAGAATACACATCAGAAAAATTTAACAAATTTTGTGAAGATGCAGGCATAAAACACCAACTCACTGTACCATACACGCCACAGCAAAATGGAGTGGGGGAAAGAAAAAATAGAACAATAATGGAGATGACAAGATGTCGTTTGCATGAAATGGCTGCCAGGATCTACTTGCCACATACTAGTAAAATTGTGGTAAGCAGAGATGTCAAGTTTCTAGAAACAGAGAAATAAAGCTGGGATGAGCAGAATCAGCAGTATATTGATGAAGATGTTGATGAACTTCTAGTTAAAGGCACTATGACACTTTCTAATATTTGCCAAAGTTGTAATATAGCTGTTCTTGAACCAGCAGGGTTTGTTGAGGCTGTTGAACATAAAAAATGGAGGAATGCAATGCAGGAGGAGCTAAATATGATTGAAAATAACAATACTTGGGAGCTAGTGGATAGACCTTCTCACAATAAACTTATTAGGGTTAAGTAGGTTTATAGAACCAAATCAACCCTGATGGTTCTATAAACAAGCATAAAGCAAGGCTAGTTGTTAAAAGCTATGCACAAGTTTTTGGTGGGGACTTCTTAGAAATGTTTGCACCAGTAGCTCGTTTGGATACAATTAAGATGTTGTTGGCTCTTGCTGCTAAAAAAGGATGAAGGATTTATCAACTAGATATGAAGTCAGGATTTCTAAATGGCTACTTGGAGGAAGAGATTTTTGTTGAGCAACCTGAAGGATTTGTTATCAAAGGAAAAGAAAAAAAAGTATATCTTTTGAAAAAGGCCTTGTATGGGTTAAAACAGGCCCCTAAAGCCTGGTACAGCAGGATTAACACTCACTTGCTAACCTTAGGCTTCCAAAAGAGCTTGAGTGAATTTACACTCTACGTTAAGAAGGCTAAAAAAGATATACTAATTGTTTCTTTATATGTTGATGATTTGCTTGTAACAGGAAGCAATGCAAGGCTTGTAAACCAATTTAAGGCTGAAATGAAGTAGGTCTTTGAGATAACAGACCTTGGTGAAATGACTTACTTCATAAGAATGGAAGTAAACCAGAAGCAGTATGAAAACTTCATCTGCCAGAAGAAATATGTTAAAGAAATTATGAAAAAGTCCAGAATGGAGGAATGCAAACCTACACCTACTCCCATGAACCAAAAGGAGAAGTTCTGTAAGGAGGATGGTGCTAAAAGAATAGATGAAGGGCTTTATAGAAGCATGATTGGATGCTTAATGTACTTGACTGCAACAAGGCCAGATATAATACATGCTGTAAGTATACTTTCAAGATACAGGCACTGTGCTAGTGAAATTCATTTCCAAGCAGCTAAGCGTGTGATAAGATATGTTAAAGGCCCTATGGATTATGGCATTAAGTTCAGTCAAATTCAAAGTTTCTTTTTTCATGTATTTTTTATAGTGATTGAGCTAGAAGCATTGATGATATGAGAAGTACTTCAGGCTATTGCTTTAGCTTTGGTTCTGGTATTTTCTCATGGAGTTCAAGGAATCAAGAAGTTGTGGCTCAATCTACAACTGAGGCAAAGTATATTGCTGCTGTTATTGTAAATCAAGCCTTATGGCTTAGAAAATTGCTAACAGATTTATATATAAAGCAAGAAGTGATTACTCAGGTGTTTGTAGACAACCAAGCTGCTATATCTATTGCAAATGATCCAATTTTTCATGGCAAAACAAAGCACTTTAAGACTAAATTATATTTTCTAAGGGAAGTACAGAAAGAAGGAGATATATAGGTGGTTACTGTAATACAGAAAATCAGAATGCAAATATTTTGACTAAAGCTTTACCTAGAACAAGATTTGAGTTTCTATGAGAAAGACTTGGAGTTTGCAGCTCATAAGTCAAGGAAGAGTGTTGAAAGTCATGCCTTAGAATCTGCTGAAAGAAAGGCTGTAATTTCTCAATCAAGTTGGAGTCTACAAGATTTCAGGAGCATTTAAATTCTTTTTTGTTTCAGGCGAATACAAAAATCAAAGGGAGAGAGCTTATGATTTCAAGAATTTCATGCATCATGAATGATGACAAACAGCTGCATCAAATAGTGGAGCACACCTGTTTAAGGGTAATAGTGCCCAAAACGATAACCGATGTAATACGCGAAAAGAAATTATTTAAATTTTTAATTCCTCCCACTATGCGCAGTCCTACAAATAAATTAATGGCCAAATAAACAGAAAATTTACTTAGTAACCTCTGCTAAAGTAAAACTGAAGAACCCATGGAGCCAGAGAATCAAGAAATGAAAGGAGAACTAATTTGAAGGGAAAATTGTGAACTTTGCACCGGTTTTGTTCACCCCTTTAACGTTGAAACTAGTTACCAACATTCAACAAGCCTCTTTTTAATTAGTTATATTCATAACACGAGCTTGAACAGACAACAACGAGAAATAACCCAAATTCCTATACTCTTTGATTACCTGCATAAGGAGAAGAACATGTTTGCTAGATCTCAACGATTTTTATTATTTGTAGACATACCATGATCTTCCACAAGCTGAAGGGGAACACCATTCAGACATTAACTAGTTCATGTTTTTCATCATTAATTTTGTGCAATGAAAAGATTTTGCCTGCCATCCCGATGCCGATGAGATATTTCCTTGCTTCCGAGATAAACAAAGCCGAAGAAATTTTGATGGGGAAGGCCAGAGGTGGTTATTTGGCATTTTAAATGTACACAGGCACTGAAGAAATGTATACCTGAGACGATATAGCACAGGCAGACAGGAAAAGGAACTATGAAATCTACAACTTTTTTTGGGACAAAATGTCATAATTTATTTGACAAGTTATTATGATATTAGTGAAAACTTTAAGTTGAAATTTTGACAATTTGTATATAGATCCCTGGTAGAAAGAAGAAGCAGTAGTCTTTTTCTCACAATACAATTTGTAACAACAAAAACTTCCCTGACGTTGTTCTTTGTTTTGTGACCTCAGAGATTACATTAAGAGGGCGTTTGGTATGGCATGCATTTTTCATTCATAGGAAACATGTTTTCTGGGAATCATGATTTTCAGAAATGTTGTAAAATGCGTTTGGTTTGCCTTAAACATTCCTAGGAAAGTTAGCTAATGTTTTTCGGGAATCTTTGATACCCATGTTTGGTTGAAGTACAACTTTTCTGGGAATGTTATGTCTTTTACAAAAAGATCCTCAAACATTCCCACGTTTGGTATGGCAGAAACCTGGGAATATTTATATAACTAATAAAATATAATTTTTTTATGAATTAGATTAAATGTAAAAATTCATGGGACCTTAGATAATCTGAATAACTCCACTTATGAAATTTGAGAACCTTCATAATTATGTAAGAAAAAAAGATAACTCAAATTTTACTATATTTGATGACAATAATAAAATATCCAAACTATTCACCATTCAAAGTTTTAAGACAAAAGGCAAGTAAACCAATCACCATTATCATCATAAAGCACTTCATTCACCATTCAAACGTTTACAACATAAATCAAGCAAGCAAGCCATTCACCATTCTCCATCAACAGAGATTAGAAGTCCAAAACCATCCAAACCATTCACCATTAAAAGTTTTAAAAACAAAAAGGAAGCAAGCCAATCACCATTCGCCATCATAAAGCACTACATCGACCATTAACCTATTTAAAACATAAATCAAGCAAGCTATTGACCATTAACTATACTAAAGCAAGTCATAAAATATTCAAATCACAATAGAATAGAAGTCCATCCAAGGTGAGCTTTTTAAAAGCTAGTTTGACCATTCTTCATCTTAATACAGGATTAAAACATAAAACAACATGAGTTCATCTAGCATAAAACTAATAAAAGTTTTAAACATCAAATTACTACATGTTCATGTTAGCCAATATATTTTCTACCAACATCTTCTTATTCGGAATATCCACACGCATGAAAAAATTGGTTGTGAAATTTCACAACCAACTTGAAGCCGTTGAAAACTAGTTAACCTTTCTATGTTATTTAAATGTTCAAAAACCTTTGTCATCTTGTCATCAACTTCATTTCTAAACCATGTCGTCAATTCTGAAAAAGCACTCATACTCTTCTCATATAATGCAGCAAACTTTTCAATGTTATCATTCACCACGTCAATTATTGAACCTTCAGACTTGTCCTTTTTTCTCCCTTTCTTCGCAGTAGTTAACCCACTTGCCTGGGCACCAGTGGGAGTTGTTTGGGTGTCAGCAATCGAGTTCATTTTATTAGTAAATTCATCACCAGCCTCAGTTTCAATATTCGCTTCACTATCTAAATCATGGGTTTCAGCTTCCTTTTCTTCTCTGTCCATTACTTCCACAATAGTTGTAGAGTCCTCTGTAGCTTCTCCAGTGGCTGCATCTTTACCAAACACTGGACCCAGGACATCAAAGTGAGAGAATGGCTTGTTGTAAAGCCTTTTGGCATTAGAATGGGACTGCCAATAAAAATGACAAACAATATATATTAATTGGTCCTAAACAATTGCATAAAGGAGATTGTGAGATAGAAAAAAAAATATCATATATTACCTTTACCTAATCTTTATATATTTCTTTCTCCACCACAATCATTTTTTCCTTGTCATTCCAGCTGAACCCACTGCCACCCCTAGGCCCCATCATTTCACATATGTCAATATAGTGCTTCTTTAGTTGCTTAACCCTTAATTCAATGTGAGGGTGAGCTTTCAAGGTACAACTGGGTATCTTTTCACTCATTATATGCTTCATATGCTTATGAAATCCAGGCTTAAAACCATTGTCTCCTCTCCAATTTATCCTGTCCTCAATAAGACACTAGATAAGGATGGCATCTTCTTCAGCCGTCTATTGATAGTTAATACGTTTAACCCTGGGTTCTCCTATCTAGTGAAGAATTAAAAACAACATAAGTAGCACAATGCAATAAGTAGAAAATAAATTGTCACAACTTATTATTACAACGCATGGAAAATTTTGCTAAAAGTAGTCAATATCTAAGCCATTACAACATAATGAAATACAATGCAGCAGGTAGAAAACAAATTGTCAAAACTTATTATTACATCATACGAAAAATTATGACCTAAAAGTAGTCATTATTACAATCAACATAAAAAACAGAAACAAATAGTAGTGCTGCTCAATAAAGGTTCAATGTTGTCCTCTCCATGTATTGAACATTGTTTGAGCAAGCTCATCTCTCCAAATTGTTTAAGCATCAGATGTATCTACATGATTGATCATATCACCTTGGGAAACATCTCCGGTTTCATCAATGTCCATTAAGTAGGGATCTAAAAGGCCACCGCCATTTCCCTTTTAATGTGATTATGAAGCAAGCAACATGCGGTAATTATCTTGCACTGTGTAAGATAAAAGGACTTGGACCTTAAAATTGCCCAACGTCCCTTTAACGCACCAAAACATCTTTCTATGACATTCCTAGCTTGAGAATGTTTCATGTTGAAAAACTCTTGTGGTGTTGCAGGTTGTGCCCGTGCCTCCACTCACTAAGATGATATCTTTGCCCTTTATAAGGTGCAAGGAACCCTTCCCCATTCATATAGCCAGCATCACACAGATAATAATAACCTGAAAATCAATTTTCATCAATTAGAAATCTTATTAGAATAAATTAAAATGCATCAATCTCAAATAAAAAATTGGCACTCTTCAATAAAGTAAAATACCATTTGGCACCTTCAAACCATTCCTACGATATATAGCATCTCTCTGGACCCTAGAATCTGCAGTTGATTCCTCCCATCCAGGTAAGACATATAAATTGTAAATCTTGAGAACAAACTCCTAACGCATTTGTTGTTATCTCACCCTTCCTAGTCCGATATCTAGCCTTATCAGCTTGTAAGACATTTAACTTTATGTATGTCTCATTTAGAGCTCCTAGACAATTCTATTAATCCAAACAAAAATGCGTAGCATTAGCTATTATTTTTTAAACAACACTAAAGTAATAAAACCTACACTCTTCTATTTGTAATATTACCTTGAACCATTTCCAACGTTCATTGGCAGAATCTTCAAGCATGGGTTTAGATTGCTTGAGTAAAACCGAATAATATGTCAATATATCATGCAATACCTTGTTGAACTGCCTACTTATTATTTTACTCGACCTCATAAATTGTCTTTTAATTATTTTATTTTTGACATCGTGAGCTAAAATGTGCAAAAAGATTGCAACTTGCTCTTCTACACCTATGTTCTTAGTTGGTACAAGCATCCCAATAGTTTTCACTAAATCACACAACTTATGAAAGCTCCTCTAATCCATCCTAGTATTTTCAATGCATGCTATATCGCTAATATAAAATATCCTTTCAAAATTGAAAATCTTCACTATAGCCTTACTATGATGATCCCAAGTTACCCTTCTTCTAGTTCTCCTTCGTAAATGATCAGCTAATATCAGCAAACATATATTCATGAAGAAGAGAGCAAATTGATTTAACAACTCCATATACATAGATATATTGAAAAAATCAAAAGGGTATGAGTATTTACTACAAAAGATTTAGACAATCAAGAGCATGTATACGAAGGAAGCTTTAAACTGCCTCGTTTGAGTGAAGAAAATAGAGCTATTCATGAGGAGCAACTAGCATGTACTACACAAGATTTCATTCCATAAGTATGTTTATTTGAAAATAGAGCAATTATTTGTGCTAGTGTATTCCCAAGTAGCATAAATGCAAAACTTCTAGCAATAATTCACAAGCTCATATTATATATATAAGCTGTGAATCACCATAAAAATTGCATAATAATATTCTTATTTGAGCTAATCTTATCATTTTGGGTACTTAATTAATAATTATCATCTTAAACATTTTCAATTCAAATGACAATTAATTTTTTACAAGTCTTGAATATTCTGGTTTAAATAATTCTTGTGGACACCACTAGCCATTTTCATGGTGGACCTAGCTAGCTCCCAAGCAGTAGTTTCTCACAGTGATATATACCTTCCATTTTCATGTTCAAATCGCAACTTCATTCTTTTGGACACCACTAGCTATTTTTTCACCAATAACTGTGGAAGGACCTACTACCCCTTATAAGGTTTAGATGTTTTTTGGATTCACAATTTCATATGTCTTCATACAAAGGTTTTGAATTGCACACTGCAGAATCAATTTCATATGTCTTCATTGAAACAAAAATATCAAGTGTCTTTACAATTAAATACTTGCTATTGAGTATTTTGTTATCATGTCAAGTGTCTTCATAATTCACAGTGTTTTCTATCAAGACATCATAAACAACAATTAGTTAAATCAGATTATTGTTATTTTTTATCATCAAAACAGTTGACTGATTGATTTAGGAATATATGCATAGATACACAAATTTATAAGTATGTACTCCAAAAGACCTATCTATGAGTTATCATCCAAAAAGTCTAATTCTCATATGTCTTGCTATTTATACATATGCATAGATACACATGTTTTTGGATTCACAATTTCATATGTCTTGCTACAAAGGTTTTGAATTGCACACTACAGAATCAGTCATCATTGACTGGTGCTGAAAGTAAACTTTTAGAAGTGAAGAAGAAATATGATATAAATGGTAGGGATTAAGCAGTTGGAATTATGAAGGCATTTGAAAGAAAAGAATGTGATATTAAAATTGAGTTACTGGTCATTATTATCTGGGTGGAAGTAGGCTGGCATTGGATCTTTTATTTGATGGGATTATACATGTTCTCATTTATCTTTATATTTAATTACTTCAAGCACCATTTTCTTCAAGTAATCCATGCTTCTTTTAAAAAATTAGTTGCTTTGCACTAATTAATAACTAAACTCAATTAGTTATCTCCTAAATATACAGAATATATCAAGTAATAAATTTATCTAAATATGTGGTAGTTTATGCTCACACAATTTTATAATCTCATATATCAAGTAATAAATTTTCTTCAATGCTTTACTATATGAGAAGTTTCATTGATATATACTTGTTTGTTGTTTAAAAGAGACTAATAAATGTGTAAATTTCATTGTTTTCATCCATAAAGTTTAAATGCTAAAGAATAAAACTCAAGTTCAATGTGGAATAAAACTCAAGTTCAATGTGCTTCCCTGTCTACAAAATGCTAAAGTTCAATGTGCAGCAAAAACTTCATATTCCAAGCAGAACAAAACAGAACCAAACAAAACACAAATAGAACAAAACAGAACAGCACGAAAATAATATTCGAAGCAGAACAAAACAGAACCAAACAAATTTACTAAACCTCATCTGAGCACAAATAGAAAGGCAGAAGCAAGCGAAGCAATGTTTTTCCTGATTTGAAAGGTGCGAAGCAACCAAAATCGTCTTCTACGGCGATTGGAGCTTCCCTGTCTCTACAACCCGATTGTGTGATGGAGGAATGGCAGAGCTTAGGCAATGGAAGGAGGAAGAGTGGGTTTCTGAAAAGGGATTTTGGAATGGCAAAGCTTGAGCTTCAACGGCGAAAGGAGGAAGAAAATGGGTTTGAAGACATATTTCTTTGTTAACCTAGAACATATGGGCATAATAGATACTTTACTTGTTTAAAAATTTGTCTACCTTGGTAGGAAAGTAGGAATAACACCCCCTACCCCAGTAATGTTTTTCCTGAAAAGTTGGCAAAAAAGCATTCCTAGGTATACCAAACATGGGAAACTTACTTTCCCAAATTAAGATTCCTAGTAAACCTAAAAGATTATGCCTACCAAACGCCCCCTAAAAGCTACAAAAATTATATATAAGCATATCAAACATATTTTTCAATGGGAATAACTGGAATTCTTCTAATATGGTTACATATCTAATTATAATTGACTTAGTCTACCTAACTTTTGTTCACTGAACCTACTTAAAAATTTCTTACATGGCATGATAAATCATTTGAAACACTATAGATCTGTAGTGTTTCTCAAATGATTCTCTCCATGCAGAATGTTGCACAATGTGCGAGGGGATCAAAGCCTAGAAGCCACTTGCGGCCGAGCTATTGAAGCAATACAGCAACAAGTAAAAATGTTCGTACAAAATACAAATTGCTAATGAATGTTTATCAAGCAGGAAAGCCCCCAAAATCCCATATCACAGGAGCGAAAAAGAAATAAAGTTTCCATCCTTCATTAGCTATCAGTAATCAGTGCCTTCGAACCCACAAGAAGTCAGTTAAAAAAGTAAACATTTTAGTCCTATTTGACAAAAACAATATTCTTAGAAAACAGATAGAAACACTTGCTCACGCTCCAGAGAAAAAAATCTCGAACAAAATTTTCTTCATATTTTTGGTTTAGAAGTAGTGAAGACTCAACTAATAAGAAAAAGTAACTCAAACAAATATGTCTTTAACTTCTCCAAAATGGTGCTGAATCATGTATCTTATCTACCACCTAGACTGTGACTGTAAATTAAGAATTACATAGAACCTTCGAAGAAACACAACCACAGGGATCGCCAAATTTTGAGCCCCTCCAAAGATCACTTTCCTTAGTAAATCATCGTACCTTTTTCCCAAAACTGTTTATTAAGGCAATTAGCCTTTGAACTAGCCAACTTCAATTAAATTGTAGAACACATCTTCTTCAATATCAAGTGACATCCAAATTCCTCACTAAGTTTCCCCATAAAACATTCCAGTATATATCTAATTTATTGGACACAAAATGATTGTTGGAAAAAGCCAGAAATCCGGTGATTTTGCAATTGAGCATATAATTATCTTTGGAGTCTTCCTCATCCCCATTCTTCAATGATGCTGTTCAATACACATCAGGGCGATAGGCCATGTCAAAGGAAGATAACCCAGCCTACAGTCAAGTTTTTCTCCCACGTATAGAGATACAATCAGCATTACCATCTCAACAGATTACTCTAAAGTTCAAGTTTACCGTCAAGCACACTGTTAAGTAGGGAGTCAAGGTCCCAGTCCACAACAAGTGCTATACTCCTAAAAGTGAGATGGCAGTAGTTCATTTAACTGAGAATAGACTCTCAGAGATCCAGACCGGTTTACCGAGGATGCACGTGGCACAGATGGTTATTGATGATCAGGCTGTATCACAACAATTTCATAATGTTGTGGAGGATATCCGATCCCTTTGGAGTAGGTTTAGAGTATGTAACATAGGTTTAATGACCACTGTTTGTAATAGGTTGATAAAGGCTAGCCTCCAAGGCTCTATATCTATGTATTATGGTGAGAATCCGTTTCCTTTAATAATTTTTTTTTTAAAGTTCACTGTCAAGCACAAAAAGTGCTTAAAAACAAAATAGCTTACATTTTCAAACTAGAAAATGCCTCATATCATTCAGACGTAAAGAAAATAATAGAATTCTCCACAAGTAATAAATGTCTAATTTCCTCAATTTTTCTGCTGACACATCCACAACTGCAAGTTCTCTCCTCTCCATGTATTCTATATCATTCTGCTCTAAATCTTCATTATAAGAACAAGGGGAGTGAAGAAAAGGTTTACCAAGCCGAAAACCCCTGGGGCTACTGAAAACCCTGTAACTCCCACTCGCCAAAAGATTAAATGCATATCCTTGTTTTCAAGATGATTTACCCAATGGCATTGCATTAATGTTAGTGAACATCATCTTGATTCATGTATTTTCTGTTTTTTGATCTGCTGGAAGAAGCAATGGCACAGAATTGACTCCTCTAGTAGAGAAATCCCTAGGTAACCAAGAGCAATTCACCAATATTCTCCACAAGAGCAAACACCATCTTTGAAATGGTGAAAACGATTTGTGTCTCTTACATAAATTTCTCTTCCTTCAAAGCTGGATATAAATTTTATAACAGCATGGCAGTCATCACAGATTCTCAGGTTCTTAATCACTTGAAGAGGTTGTCCTGGACTTGTGTTTAGTAATCCTAATACTACCGCCAACTTCTCACTGTGCCCACACAATATCTGTTCCTTATCCTGTTCCTCCACATCTTGCAGCACAAAGTTAGTTTTGGGATAGCAACCAAACTTATTCATCTCAATACTCAATTTATCCAGCTTTTCAAAAATCTGTTTCATTTGTGGATGTGATTTGTCCCCAGCAAGAAGCATATGTACTTTGCGTCCTAACTCAATCCAACTGCAGCCAGGGTTTTTCCTCAATCCCATACTCTTCATCACATCCCGTATTCTATTTACCTCATCCCACATGCCCTTTGAAGCATAGATATTGGACAGAAGAATATAGTTCCCTGGATTGTCGGGTTCTAACCAGAAAAGCTTCTTTGCAGCAATCTCACCCAAACTCAGATTATGGTAAATTCTGCAAGAACTTAGCAAGGCTCCCCAAATACAAGCATCAGGTTCAAAGGGCATTTTCTTGATAATAGAATAAGCTTCTTTGAGTTTTCCTACACGACTTAGAAGTGTCACCATGCATGCATAATGCTCCATTTTAGCTTCAATGCCATGTTCTTTGGACATGCTAGTAAAATAATACCATCCCTCTTCTGTTAAGCCATTTTGGCTGCAGGCAGATATCAGGCAAGTAAAGGTAATCAAGTCAGGCTTCTGTCCACTCTGCTGCATCATATGAAACATCTCTATTGTTTCCTTAGACTTTCCATGCATTGCATATCCACTCATTATCGCATTCCAGCAAACCAAATTTCTGGTTGGCATTTTATCAAAACAAAGTCGAGATAATTGGATCCTTCCACACTTGGCATACATATCTATTAATGCACTACCAACATATACATCACCAAAAATTCCCTTTCTGATAGAAAAGCAATGGATTGCCTTTCCGTGCATTAATGCTGCAATATTTCCACAAGCAGGAATCAAGCTTGGGATTGTTATAGAGTTAGGTTCAAACCCCTCAGTCTGCATGTCTCTAAAAAACTCCAAAGCTTCCAGGTCTTTCCCATTCTGGGAGCAACTGGCTATCATTGACGTCCATGTCACTACATTCAATTCCATACCTTGGGCCTTAAATTGCTTGAATATCTCCAATGCAGTGTCAACAAGACCATTACGTGACAACCCTGTAAGAAAAGCGTTGCATGAACCTATCTCCATTTGCTCAACTTCATCAAACACCTGTGACATCTCTAATGCACAGGCACATTTTCCATACATGTCAAGAAGTGCACTGACCACAAACTTGTCTGATCCAATGCCCTGCTTGATCACATAACCATGGACTTGGGTGCCCATTACTAAATCCTCCAAGTGTCCTATAGCAGGAAGAACACAGGAGATCGTAGACCCATCAGGCCGAAAGCCTTCAGACAACATCATTTGAAACAAAATCAACCCATCAATATGTAACCCACTATTACAGAACCCAGCTATCATACCATTCCACGACACAAGATTTGGTTCCACACCCTTATCCCTCATCTCAGAAAAGAGTTCCTTTGCCTTATCGACAAGCCCTTGACGAGAGTAACCAGCAATCATAGCACTCCAAATAACCACGTCCTTCTCAGGCATGCTGTCAAACAATATCTGGGCATCCCCAATTTTGTCACATTTCAAGTACATATGCACTAAAGATGACTTTACAATTGAATCCAAAGCCAACCCAGATACAGATGCAACTCCATGGACCTGTCGCCCTGCTTTCAAGGCCTGTAGTCCAGCACAAGCCTTTATGGCACTAGGGAGGACATAACAATCCGGCGCCAGACCCCGAGATAACATTTGAGAGAAGACACGCAAAACATGGTCAAAATGATTTAATTTCGCAAAAGCATGAATGAGAGTAGAAAAGGAAAACAAATTGGGTTCAGGAATAGAATCAAGGACAAGGTTCACGTCGGCAAAGCATAGATTATTAGCATAGAGAGAAAGGAGTCTGGTAGTGAGCTGGGTATCGCCAAAGAGGCCGACTTTGAGGATGTGAGCATGAGCCTGTCGTGCCTGCAATAGAGAAGCAGAGGTTGAATTGACGCAGTTGATGATGGTCTGGTATATGTTATGGAACATATGGAAAGGTTTTATCTTGACTGAGAACAGTTGTTGTTCTCAGTGAAAGCTTTGATAAAATTTTGCGAGAGAAGAATTTTACAGGGACGAGTTGGATGGCAATGGCATTATCTGCTGTCTTCTTATGGGCGAAAACAAGAAATTTCGACTGCGTTTGAGGACATCTTCAGCGAGGCGCCTCGTAGCAGTCTCGCTTATGTACTTTTCATTTTCATTTTTCTTGGTGAGTGTTCCTCACTCACAGGCTATCCACCTGTGCCAAGTTGGCTGGGTTGGGAAAATAATAGTGTAGTCTGTTTTGTTTTATTTTTAAAATTAATTTTTAATTTTTTGTTTTGTGAAAATAAAAAAATTTGTTTAATTAACTGTTTTCATCAGTCATTTTTAAAAATAATAATTAAAAAATAAAAATAATTTTTTTATGTTTTAATTTATTTTTATCATTTATTTTTTAAAAAACATAAAAAATAACTAATGAAAAATATTTTTATTCAAATAAGTTTTTTATTTTTTATTTTATAAAATTATTTTTTTTGAATTATTTTCAAGAAATATTTTAAAAAAATAATAAAACAAAAACCGTTCTAAATAGCTTTGGTTTTTTAGTTTTATTTTTAAAAATTATTTTTTTATTTTTTTGTTCTGCAAGAATAAAAAAATTTGTTTGAGTAACTGTTTTTATCAGTTATTTTTAAAATTTATTTCTGAAAATAATGACTAAAAAATAAAAAAAATTTTGTATGTTTTAACTTATTTTTGTCATTTATTTTTTAAAAAATATAAAAAATAACTGATAAAAAATATTTTTATTTAAACAAATTTTTTATATTTTTTGTTTTATAAAACTATTTTTTATAATTATTTTCAAAAACTATTTTAAAAATAATAAAATAAAAACTATTCTAAACAACCTTAAGTATCAAGATTTTGTTTTTAACTTCTACAAATACTTTAGAATTTTGACATAAATAATTATTAATTAAATTATGAATTAAAATTAAAATGAGAATATTTGTAACCTCACATTTTTTGTTATTAATAATTATTTTATATATGGATAATGATGATATATAGTTTATCATTGGCCTAATTTAAAAGCTTTGCATCAAACTCAATCAAGTTGAATTAGGGCTACGACCACATCGAGTATATCTACAATAAGATGGGTGTACTAAGCTCTATATGGTCAATATGAGGTAGGTTGGATTCTTATTTTACCAATTTATATTTCAATCACGTCTGTGGGTCGATTTTCTAAACTAAAATATTAGATCTGGTTAGGATTGGGCCGACCAAGGTAACCTTTTTTTTTTTATATATAAAAATCTTAACTTAACTATGATATTGAAAGTTTAAGTGAGGTATGTTATGTATTGAAACTTTAAAAAAATTATGTTATGGTATTAGAACTTGAAGAAAATTTTATTATAAATTGATACTTTTTTATTAATATTTTTAATTTATATTATTATTTGAATAATTTATGTTATGTTATTGTAGTCATTTATATAATTTATATATTAAAATATTATAATTTAATGATAATTAGATATAATTGTTATATAATTTTTAAAAAATATTAATTATATAAAAATTAAAATAAATACATGGCCAAAATTGAGTTGGATTAGAGTTTTCTCAACTCTAATGTGTGGTGCACTTTTTGTCAAAATCATAACATGTGGCGTTTTTATTGGGTTAGAGTATCTTTAGTTTTTTCATAGTTTTATTTAAAATCTGGTCTACCCCAATTCAAGGAAATTTTACTTCAACACTCTTGAAACCTCTCTTGCTTCTCAATTTTTAAGAAATTGAAATTTTCTTGTACGCTTTGACTTTTGACTTTTCATTTATAATATAATTATAAACTATTAAAGTGAAAAATGTAGTTTCTTAAAAATCAAACTATTGATAAAATTAGTACTGTCAAACGGAGCGGACCAACCTGGCCTGCCCTGTTTAACCTCAACCTGCCCCTTAAACAGGGCAGGGCGGCCAACCCGCCAACCTGTTGAAAAATCAAAGAAGAAGAGAATCTGGCGGGTTACAAATTTCAAACCCAGCCCTTCATTTTAAGCGGGCCGGATGGGCCAACCCAGCAGACCCAACCCGTTTTGACAGTTTTAGATAAAATCATGAATTAATTTTATTAAGATATTTTTTGATAAAAAAATTTATTAAGACATTTTTAAAAATATTGAGCCTCTTTGAAAGTGTTTATGTTTTATTGTTTTATAAAAACAATTTTTATAACAAACAAAAAATAGTTTATGTATAACAAAAGATATTTATTTAGATGTAAATGTTGAGAACAATTTGTTTTTTTTAAATGAAGGAAGAGAATTTTCATTTAAAAGTACATATTTACAACTTTACTATTATTAAAAAAATTTTAATATGTTTTTTGTATTTTCAAAGAATTTAAAAATAAAAAAAATTATTTTTACAAACTTTTTCGTACTTAAAAATGATGTCAAAAAATGATATCTTAAAAATAATATTTTGAAATTAGAATATTCAAAAATAATAACCCATAAAATAATGTATAAAATGCTATTTCTTTAATTTAAAAAATCAAAAGAAATTAAAAAAAAAAGAACACAATGGTTAAAAAAATTAAAGAAATTTTAGAAAAATAGAAAAACATTACAAAAAATAAATTTTTTTAATACCAATAAAAATAATTAAAAAATAACTAAAAAATAAAAAATAATTAATATATTTGAATATAATTTAAAAAATATTAAAATATAAAATGATTAAGATTTTATTTTCATAACGATAAAGTCATTATATAGTACCTAGGGTTTTGGCGATGTCCATTAAGGGGGCAGCCGGGCAGGGTTCATCTTTTTATGTTTGTTTGCTTGATTTTCCCGCGGTTTTCTCATACTAAATTCGGACTTTTCCCGCTCGAATCCCACCCTCAGCCAGCAACCACCGGCACTGAGTCGCAGCGAGCGAGAGAGAGAGAGAGATGAATGCTTCGACGACGAGGAAGAAGATTCAGAGGAAGTGTAAGATCAGAGGGTACACTCTCAAAGTAGACGCGCTTGATGAGATCCTTTCCTTCGTCTCTCGTTTCGAAACCCCTGATGAAGACGAAGCCATCGATCTCCTCCTCGATCAGCTCGAACACGAATCTCGTAACCTTTCTTTTTGAAATTCTTCTATTTGTATTCAATTACGACCCAATTAATCTTTTTAGTTTCTAATGCTTCCTGAGTCTATCTTTTTGAAAATGGCAGTGAAATCTACTATAATCGACAAAGAACCGGTGCACCGGGTGGTGAGCCTTCTGTTAGAAGCCGAAGCAGCGGTGGAGGAAAGCTCTGATGCTGTTGGTAGTGGTTCAGTCATTCGCGTTGTTGATGCATTCTTAGTTCCTAAATTTCGATACGACCCTATTAAAAAGCAATTCTACGAGTAGGTTTTCGTTCTGCGCGTTTTCCATTATATGATTTTCTTTTTGTGCTGATGAATATCTGGGAATTCCAATAACCAATCTATGAAGATTATTCAACTCAGCTCAGTTCAAAACCTTGTGACTATGAATAAGTCTATGATTGTAACTGTACACATGATCTTATTAGAAGCGAAGCAGAAGTTTGAGGATTATCAAAAGGAAACAACATAGCAAGACAATGGATTTGGTTTTTTTTTTTTTTTGTCAAATATATGCTTTATGGGTTTTCTGGGAGTTGAAATTTTTAGCTCTGGCTTACTATGGAAAGTATCCAGTTTAGGTGGCTGTGGGCATTATTGTAAAATAAAGTTTCCTGTGCAAGTAAGTCGTTCAACACTGCTGTCAGAGAAGTTGTAATTTGATTTTATATTTTACAAGAGGGACATGTCTCAAGTAATTTATTGAACGTTTAAACGCTGGTTGCAGCTTGTACCATCATAAGGGGAAGTTTAGGTGTGCGTTTTGATGTTATGTTTTTTTTTTATTCCAGGCACACAGGCAGCTTACCTATTCATGGAGAAGCGTCAGCAAAATCTGCTCTGTACAGGGATAGGTTTCTGTTGCTGTTCCAGAGGCTCTCTCGTGACCAACATTTTTCGAAGCCTGCTTTTGATTCTGATCTATCACATTTTGGAAGCTGTGAGGTGCTACTGGATGCACCAGCTGGTCATAACTTTTAATCTATTAGTTAGATATTACAAAATTTTGACAACTATTTTTCATGCATAAATTCTACATGTTGCATATGTTCTTACAGAGGATAAATATGTTGTTATATGCTATGCTGTGTTTGGCAGATATCTCCTATTCAATCTCTGGTTGGGCAAACAGGTAGAAGATGGGTCATGGGAGTGATATCACAGTTGGAGGATGGGCATTTTTATTTGGAAGATCTGACCGCTTCAGTTGAAATCAATTTATCTAGCGCTATATCCTTTTGTTCTTTGGCAATAATAATATTTTGTTGGAAGAACTCTAATTGTTTAAAAGGCTCAAAGTAGGTTTTCTTAGGAACAAAACCATAAAAAAGGAGAGTTCAGAGTGGGCTCATAGATCTACGTCAGTGAATTAAATTGTCTCTGTTAATATTTCTTGTGTCTGCATTTCTCCAGTTCAATGTCTGGAGACGGTTGCCTGCAACTTGTTTACTTAATGAGCTGTTTTACAATTGTTCTTTTTTTGGCTTCTTCTCTCATGTAATAGTGTTCTGCTGTAATGAAATTCTATTTGCAATTATAGTTAAACATTTTTCAGATTGTAATACTGGATTCACTCTGTATAATTTAATCCAAACCCTATGGTGCTTCTGGTTCTCTTGGGTCTGAAAATAGATCATACCTTTTCATTTCTTGATACACATGAGCATAAATCAACCCAAACACAGGAAGGGCATATAGAGAGTAGTTGTAACTTTTGTTTTAGAGATAATCTCATCCAGGATTCTTAAAGATGTGTGGGAATACTTAACAATGAAGATGAGAATAAGGTCTGCTTTGATTGCAAATCAAGTGGCGTCACAGCCTTCTTGATTAGTGTGCTTGACTATGGATAAAGCTTGTCTCATAACTTATATTGACTCAAATGAAGTTCTAAATTCCTAATTTCTTAGTGTATATATTTGCATAGTTGTCTGTTGATTCAGTCAAGAGTCACTTGGATGAGGAACCATAACATCTGCTTTGAGTTGGTACATCCAAAGTATGAGTATAGTTCATGCCTTGTTAGTTTAATGTAGCTAAGTGATTAAAGGACTTTGGTGGAAGGTGATTATGATGGATTTGTTGTATATTCATAGTATTATTATGATTTCTTACATTGGAATTCATACAACAATTCAAACTCCATAAAAATGAGGATTTAGTATTAGTTTCTTTGACAAGCAATACAAGATAACAACAGGATTCTTTTCAGAGAACACCATAGTTGTGGCAGAAGGTGAGATGCTGGTGGAGGGTATATTTCAGGTTGTTAACTCCTTTTTCTTCATCTGCTTCTTTATTTCATGATATAAATAAAACAGTTTGTATATGATTTTATTCAGTCACTAAATGTATTTAGGATGAACAATTACCACTGATCTTGTTACAGCTTTTGGATGTGCTTCTTTACATCTCTTGCCAGTCCAATAGTTAGTGCACGTCCTTAAAAAAAACCTGAAATCATGAATAAGAAATTCAAGTAATAATAGTGGAAATAGTATGATAATTGGGAAGATGGTTAATAAGAGATGCAGCATAGTTAGAAACTTCAAACTCATGCATGCAATTGAAATTATTTACATTGTTCTTGGAACCCTTGCGAACGAACTTTTAGGTGGAAAATTTTGAGATTAGTTATTGCATTGGGCATTCATTAGTATTGTCACCTTGATTTCTGGATTATTTATACAGCCTTTTCTGTAGGTTTTAACATGTGGATTCCCCCCATTGGAGGATAGAGATAAGTCACTTAAATTAATTGCAGGGCATGACTTTTTTGGTGGTGGTACTTTTACAAAAGAGGAAACTGTATCCTTACTATTCCTTTACCCTTGCTCAGTTCTCACATATTCCTTATTCCTTTCTGAAAGTCTTGCCTAGTATCTATTAGATACTTTGTACTTTTCCTATACAATTCCAATAGATCAGACTGGCAGAGATGGAAAAGAAAGCAGTCAATGACATGTTTGTTATACTGTCTGATATTTGGCTTGACAGCGAAGAGGTGATTTAAATTCTCAATTTCTTTTCTTTTTCCTCCTGTAGCACCTTGTTTTTAGTAGTGGGTTAATATAATCTTGATGCTGTTTCTCCGTAGAGAAGGCTATGGGAAAGCTAGAGACTGTACTGGATGGTTTTGAGAGCGTGGAAGTGGTTCCTTCATTATTTGTTTTCATGGGAAACTTCTCTTCTCACCCATGTAACCTTTCCTTTCATTCTTACTCAAGCCTCAGGCAAGTGCCAATTTGGATTGAATTCTTTATTTCATTTGTCATTTATGATCAGAAAAGCAGCAAATTAGAATCACATTACCATGATGTGGCAGAATGAGTCTATTAATTAGAACAATTAATTATAACAACATAATCATATTTCATTACATAAAAATGGATAATTTGTTGAGACTAAAAATTATCAGATACTTTAACCTGCAGATTACAGTTTGGCCAGCTAGGGCAAATGATTGCTGCCCATCCACGGCTCAAGGAGCACAGCCGATTTGTGTTTATTCCAGGTCCAGATGATGCAGGTATTTGACTTCATTTGTAATAACTTGTACCTCTGTACTTCGTTCTCCATATTATCACTTTCACAAATTTTCAGGTCCTTCAACAGTTCTGCCTAGGTGTCCTCTACCAAAATATTTAACTGAGGAGCTCCAAAAGCACATTCCCAATGCCATATTTTCAAGTAATCCCTGCAGGTTAATATTTTATCTTAACAAGATTGTATGGGATGTCTTCAGCAGCTCTGCATCTTTATGCTTGCTATAGCAGCTGATGAGTTTCTGATTGGTCTTACAGCATAATAATTGTTTGGCTGCAGGGTCAAATTCTACACACAAGAAATTGTATTTTTTCGCCAGGATCTGCTGTATAGAATGCGTCGTTCATGTCTAATGCCACCTTCTATGGAAGAAACTGATGATCCTTTTCAGCATGTAATTTATCCCTTTACTGTCTGTTTTTCTGCCTCAATTAAATGACTTTTCGGATTTCAACCACTAAAACTCATGGATTTTGAATATACATTGCAGCTTGTT
Source organism: Ceratonia siliqua (assembly GCA_034509205.1). Lineage (NCBI taxonomy): Eukaryota > Viridiplantae > Streptophyta > Magnoliopsida > Fabales > Fabaceae > Ceratonia > Ceratonia siliqua. The sequence goes on along the minus strand of JASKGM010000012.1, from coordinate 4,089,525 downwards.
GCTACCATAACCCATCAGAGTCATCTCTGCCCATTGCCTCTTACTGTACAACCCATCATCTGGAATTATGATCACTGCCTTTATCTTTATCCAACTCCACACACGGTATTACTCATAGCTCAATCATATTTACCTATATCAAATGTTGCTTTGCAAACTGACTAAATATTGTCATAGTTTGAAGTCCTAGAGAATGCCTTTTTCTCCAATTTTAAGGAAAAGGGTTGGCTAACTATCATGAACATAGATCTATTATATTTTTTATTCATTGCATTTCTAACTTCAGGGAATATTGTGCATAAAACATGTTTTATGAGAGGAAAATCCCAAGTACATCTGTGGGTAGCCCAAATTCAAATGAATACAACTTTTTGGTTGATTTGTATAACTTGAACATTTTCTAATTTTCCTGTTGTTCATTCAAGATAGGCATGCTATAGCAAGTAGTACGTAATTTTTTCATCTATGCCACCAAAATTGTAAGAAAGTAATAGACTTTTAGGATGTCTTGTGTTTTTACTTTTATTCTATTCTATTTAGTTGTTCACGTCTCAAGGCCTCAATATTTTGGGCTAAAAATGCTGGGGTGAAATAATGAGTAATCTGCCCTTGTACAAGTGTTGTACAAGTGACTCATTTCTTGATACTGGTTTCATTTTTGTTATCTTCTGATGCAGATAATATTAGGAGACAGAAGTCAGCAGAAGGCTTTCAAGTACACAGGAATCACTTGTTTTAATACCGGTTCCTTCTCAATTGACAGTACCTTTGTGGCATACCGTCCTTGCTCTCAGGAAGTTGAATTGTCAGCCTTGTGAGCGGAGGATAATTTCTGTCGTTTTATCAATCCTCTAACCATAAGCATCTCACACATGCGGCTTCACCATTTTTTAGCAGACAGATGCAGGCCCATGTATGAAGCTGGAAATTATGTACTCTTACTTTTTCTCTTTGGTGAATTGGAATTACATCTCTCTTATTGTACTGCATAATTTAATTACCTTGTCAACCAGTGGAAATTGTTGTACAGTAGGAAAGACAGTTTGTTTCTGATTTGGCTAATATCATTTGTAAGTAGTTATTGAGTTCACAGAAATCCTTAATGCATGTTTTATTAATTTCTTTGAATTGTTATAGAGCTACAGCAAACAAATATTTAAATATTTCGTTACTGAGCTTCTTAATGTTACACTAATAGAGATGTCATATATCCAATCCGGTCACCATATATTTTAGGATCCTATAAAATGGCTTTGAAGGATTTGGTAGCTATTTTGGTAATAACCATCTCATAAATAATCACTCCTTAGAATACATTTTCAAGTTAGTTAGTCTCCGTTTCTACATTTGGGCTCAGTTGTTCAAATTCCTATTTTATTAACGGTGCAAAATATTATCATTTTAACATGACTTCCTTAGTGAACAATCTTGAATAACTCATTTTACAAAATGATACTGATATTTTAATTACGCCTGAACCAAAGACAAGAAAATTTGCATGAAGCCACTAGAAAACAAAGCTAACTATAACCACATTACATTCATAACTAATTATCAGAACTAATATAACATTTTTTTCGTTTTTAAAATAATACTCTTCTTTTTATTATATAAAAGCATAAAAAATTAATTTATCTTTAATAATAATATAATAAGTGAAACAGAAATAATAGTAAATTAATTATTGTATACCTTTAAGAGAGTTGAATGTCATTTAAAAAATAAAAATTTATTATATTAATATTATATTAATATTACTAATCCTAACATAGTATCAAAGTAATTTATCCTTTATAATTTAGGTCGTTATAACTTTTAAGTGTTTGTTTGAAAGTTTCAGAGTACATGGAGTAGTCATTAATTAATTTTTTTATTATTTAGATATTTATAATAGTCAATAATAGAGTGAGTTAATTTTTTTTTATGATCATCCTTATATATTATTTTAATGCATAATAAAAAATAATTAAATTAATAATAATAATAATAATAATTCAAACTATTCCAAACCCTTCAATTTGAAAGAGTTTGGAATTTGAGTTCTCCAGTGGATTAGTAACTCTTCTAATTATCCTCACTCTATTAATAAAAACACATACAACTTTTTTCTTTTCTTACTCTACTTCATCTTCCTAAACAATCTATAAAGTAACTTTTATTTAATATTTACAACCCCTTTTATTTTATTTTAGTTTATGTTTTATTCTAATATTTTGAGTCTAAAAACGCCTGAAAATGATTTTCCATTAACATTCCAGGAAAGAAGTAACACCGAAGTCCACCGCTTCAAAGTTAATCCAAACAGCTAACTCTTCTTTCTTCTCTTTGTCACGACATTCCCTTTGATTGTATTCCGTAGGGTTAGCTTCATATGTTTCCAGTTTGGTGAAGAAGCATTGAAGCATCGGACACTTTCCTCTTCGAATCTGAACTGAAGATGTTGTTATCTACAGCTAAAAGGTATGGCTTCTGCAAATTTCCTCTCTTCCTTAGTCCTTCTCCTTCTCTATCTACCTTCCTTCTTTCTTTGTCCTATGCCCTCAATCTCTGCTTCTCCGCTCATTCCCAACGCCCCAACGTGGATAAAGTTTCTGGATTTGCTAACATTGACGATGCTGTAGCTTCATTCAATCGCATGCTCCATATGCTTCCCCCACCCTCCATTGTCAAGATTGATAAGATTTTAGGATCAATTGCAAAGATGAATCATTATCGCACTGCTATTTCACTTTTTGCACAAACTGAGTTCAAGGACTCACGCCATCTTTAATTACTCTGAACATCTTAATCAATTGTTACTGCCATGTGGGTCAGATGGATTTTGCTTTCTCTATATTGGGGAAGATTCTCAAGAGGGGTTATGAACCCGATACCATAACTTTCACAACCTTAATGAAAGGACTATGCACTAATCGTAAGAGTGGGAAAGCACTAGGATTACATGACAACCTAATGGCAAAAGGATTTCGGTTTGATGAAGTTACTTATGGCACCTTAATCAACGGCCTATGTAAAACAGGGAACACAAAATCTGCCATTAAATTGCTACAAAAGATGGAGAGAAAGGTAGTTAAGTCTAATGTAGTTATGTACAACACAATCATTGACGGCCTTTGTAAAGAAGGACTTGTAAATGAGGCACGTTATTTGTGTTCTCAAATGACTGACAGAGGAACTTCTCCTGATATTGTCACTTACAACTCTCTAATCCTTGGTTTTTGTAGCATGGGTCGATTGCAAGAAGCAACTCAATTGCTCAATGAAATAGTGCGGAAAAACTCAAACCCATGTATTTATACCTTTAATATACTGGTTGATGCATTTTGTAAAGAAGGAAGGATGACAGAAGCTCAAGGTGTGTTCGCTACAATGATGAAATATGGTCTGAGACCTGACGTTGTTACTTACAGTGCTTTAATGGATGGGTATTGTTTAAGCAATAATGTTGATGAGTCAAAGGAGCTACTCAATAGGATGGTCAAAAGTGGTATAGAACCTAATGCTTTCAGTTATTGTATCTTGATTGATGGATATTGTAAGAGTAAAATGGTGGATGAAGCCATGGATCTCTTTAAAGAAATGCATCACAAAAATTTGGTTCCTAGTATTGTGATTTACAATTCTCTTATCCATGGGTTATGCAAATCAGGGAGAATCTCATATGTGCAGGATCTTGTTTATGAGATGCATGATAAAGGTCAACCACCTAATTTAACCACTTACAATATCTTGTTAGATGCATTTTGCAAAAGCCAGCATCTTGACAAGGCAATTGCATTATTTAAGCAAATTGTTGACCGAGATATTCAGCCTGATTTGTGCACATACAATATACTTATTGATGGTTTGTGCAAAGGTGGCAGACTAAATACTGCACAAGAGATTTTTCAGTATCTTTTGATAGAAGGATATTCTCCAAATGTCTGGACATATAACATTATGATCAATGGCCTTTGTAAGGAAGGATTGTTTGACAAAGCAGTGCCCTTGCTTTCAAAAATGAAAGAGAATGGCTGCTGCCCTGATACCATAACCTTGGACACAATTGTCCGATCTGTTATAAGAAAAAACGAGAATGATAAGGCAAAGAAAATCCTACAAGAAGTGAAAGGTCTTCTATAATGATAAAACAAGGTCAGATACTTTGGTTCTGATTTTGTACTTGTGTTAATGTTAAATTTGCCTGAATAGCTAGCATATGTTTGTTTCTTTTGGACTAGAAAAGTTGGGTTACAGAATGGTCTGACTGTTGTTGAAGAAGTTTTGATTAAGTCATATGTTTAATTGATTTAATTGATTTATTTGGACTCTTTGTTGTGTTGATAATGCTTCTATTAATTTTTTGAGTCTTAACATGACTTTATTCCTTCTTCCTTTATAGTGCATTACTAATTTGATTTATTAACTCTTTGATGGTTCTCGGTTATTGCTCATGGATTTGTGTTTCTGTGATACATAATTTTCTTTTATAACTAAAATAGAGTTTTCTGGGATGTTATCATAATATCATCTCAAATGATAACCCTTGAATAATACAATGAACAGTAAAAATTGTTGTTGTTCAAAATGAGTTTACCATTAATCGTAAACTGTTTTCTTTTAAACAAGCAGTGTGGCAGACAATAGATTCAATGGAACTATACAATATACATTGCTCTGTACTGAAGAACAAGACCATGGTTCCGAGGTAAGTGAATGTTAGATTTTATATACACAACTGCAAAACCACAAGGCGTAGCATAGATAGGTTCCTGTCATGATAACCTTGAGAGTAGTGACAATTAAATTTTTTTTTTTTATTGTATCTAATCCTGTTCTTTCAATCTGAGTCTTCCCCTTCATACTAAATAAAAAATTATTCAATGAGTCTGTGCATAACCGGCAATTCTTTCTCAGGCATGTTATCTCAACCAGCTTGGACTGTTTTGACCAAACTTGTAACAACCGATTTAGTTCAGGAATAGATAGATAGCAGGGACCAGGTTCACCAATACCTTCCCCAAGTTGATCATTATCAGCTGAAACTCCCTGTATAGATGACACGATTAGAGCAAAATGCAGGTCGTTACACTGGGAATCCAAATTCTGATGTCCTTGCTTCTTTTGCTACTAAGGACACTTTGGGTTTCAGCATCTCAGCAGAATAGCAGCATTTGCTTTTATAAATGTATTCCCGAATGCGTTATCACCATGTGGTAGATTCCTCATCGCTTTCCAAAGCATTGTCAATTTTAGGGAAACCTCTATGCTACCGCCTCAAGTTTGGGGCGGTAGCCCTACAGCTCAAGCATTTTTTTTATTTTTTATTATTTTTTTTACTTTTTAATATTAATACATTATTATTTACCTCATATATTTTTAAAATTTTTTAAAATGTTTTTGTATTTTTTAAAAATGTTTTATATTTATGAATGAATAGTGTTAAAAAATTTATTGTGAATAGTATAAAAAAGATAGAAAAAATTCTAGAAAAAATTTTAAAATATTTTAAAAAATTCTCAAAAAATTATATGATCTAAACAATAATTAATTAATGTTAAAAAGTAAAAAAAAATTGAGATAAAAAATTAAAAAAACATATAAATTTAGTGTCGAAAGTTCCCCTACAGCCCCGGGGCTGTAGGGGAGTGTTGCCCCAATTTTAGATATGAATAATCTTTTTATTATTGTAATTGAAAGATCATTTGGGGCTGTAGGGGAGTGTTGCCCAAGTTTAGATATGAATAATCTTTTTATTATTGTAATTGAAAGATCATTTGTTTACTAGTCATCTACACCAGCGAATATTTTGGAATTGCTATACAGTAGTCATGTGACAAATTGTCTCAATTTAAACAATTTCTTCTCTAGTATGTGAGCTTTTATTGATGTTTTACAGAAATTCTATAATTCTAAACTTAAGTAGCAAATAACAACAGTAATCTGAAAATGCCTGATGAACAACAAATTGCATTTAATTTGGCAGTAATGCCATTAACAAGTAATTAAGTTTTCTATTCTGGGTATGCTGGAAAATGATTTTTGCAGTGGGTAGATCTTTTATATTTTGTATTCATTGCATTTCTAACTTCAGGGAATATTGTACATAAAATTTATGTTTTGAGAGGAAAACCACAGGTACATTTGGGGGTAGCCGAAATTCAAATTAATACGACTTTTTATTTGATTTGTAAAACTTGAGCGTTTGCTAATTTTCCTGTTGACACAGTCCGTTCAAGATAGGCATGCTATAGCAAGTAGGATGTTATCTTTTTTTTTATCTATACCACCAAAGTTGTAAGAATGTCGTGTTAAAGTAATGGACTCTTCGGATGTCGTGTTTTGGATAACTTAATTCCATTGTGAGTGATGATATTTCACCACACCCTAATATCTTAGATGATATTATTATTTTAGATATTAATATATTAAATACAAATATTTTAGATATTTAATGTCATTCAAGATGTCAAATCAAAATAACAATATATCAAATGCTTCCAAAATGTCATGAGATCATATATCATTTTGAGTGGTCTGAAATATCACTAAAAAATCATAAAAATTTCATATCACCACCACTTTTAACATCATTAGCTTTTATAAAATATTTATTATATCATTTTTTGATAAATTTCAATTGTCATAACAACTTAGGAATTTTAAATACTATAGTATGTAAAATATCAATATACCAAACACTTCATAAATTCTCATTCTTATATTGTCCCTTGACACATTGCTCTACTTTATCAATAAGTAGTATGTTAATTATACTACTAATTTTTAAATTTTAATGAAGTATAATTATTTTTTAAAAAACCTAAGCGTACTTTTTATTTATAAGGAATAATATAATACAATTATTTTAAAATTTAAAATATAAACCCTATCAAAATACTAATTTTCTATTAATATTATACGAAGTTTAATTTTTTTCCTCTCATAACTCAAATGATCTTAGTGTTTTCAAAATAAAAATAAGATTCATAAAACAAAACATTTAATATTTGAAAGACAACAATAAATTACTATTTAAATACTTAAAACATTTTCAAAATTCTTTATGTTGATATTTTATTTATCCCATTTATTAACAATTTATATATTTATTATACTATGTTTAATTTATATGTATTAAGTTGACCCCAATCATTTTTGTACTAAAACAAGTTTTACAACATATGCGATGCAACAACTTTTAAAAATGGAAAGAATCTTAGTTTTAGTCATCTTGATGCTGACAATTACTTCGCCCAGAAAGCACCTCTATATATATTGCATTATAGATCCATCAAGACAATTTACACAAATGTATCTCTCTTCGATGTATTAATGTACAGATTAATAGTGCATATTAATGATCAATAATATCATAATACCAGTCTTTCTTTTTTAACAAAACGTGAACAGTTTCATATTAGATAAATGATATGAAATTAGAAAAGGAATATTTACATGAAACATAATGGTTATGAACAACAACTCTCCAGATACAAAACTTGGGGATGACAAAAACAGAGCAGCACCAAATTCAGAAATTCCTGTCCACAGTGCACACTTAGTTGAACCCATTTGCTACAAAATCCTAGTACCATGAGTAAAACAAAAGGAAGCTCCTCCTTCACACCATCAAGATACAACTAGGTTGCTCCCAACTGAAAGGAAAGGCAATGCAGTCTCAGGTTTCACAAAGCTCATCACTCACATTGTCACTAGCTTTCATTAAATCTTGATTGGTGCAGCAAACGGTTGGCACATACCCAATGCAAAATCAGATAAGCATCTATTTCACAAAATATTACTAAATAGCCTAAAAGAATAATCTCACATCATTTACAACGAGAGTTAAGATTTCCCTTTCCAACACATCAACCAGACCAAAGAAAGCAAAACCCTACCCAGACATTGTACGTGCAAAACTACATCCTTGATCATGGTTAACTGGAATACAATTTGCTAAGCGGAAGGAAAGACGCGTATTACCCACAAAACCAAACACACCTTTCAAAGCATTATGCTGTCATGTGAAAGGGCTCCTTTCCATATCGTCTTTAAAATAGATAATGAAAAGCAGCGAGGATGTATAGCCTTCCCTCAATAAGAAAGCCAACCCAACTTAAGGGTAAGTGACGTTGTTATCACCAGATTAAACCTCCAAATGCTTCAAGATGATATGGGTTCGTAAGGGTATGATAACCACGGGTGCTTCAGGGCCTGCGAAGCAGAAGGCCGCTTCTTTGGATTAATCTCAAGCAAATGAGCAACAAAATCAATGAATCCCTGGTCTCCCATTGGCAATCTATGCCTCAAGGATGTCTTTTTCGGAATCAGGTATTCTAACCTGTTGGTATCCTGTAGAATAATAAACAATACCTTAACTGTCAAATTAATCAAGACAGTAAAATGAAAGGCAACAACAGAAATTTCAATCTGACATGGCAATAACTCAAATATAGAGTGGTTAGCACATTTAAGCCACTAGTCAACTTCTGAGTCTTCCATTTAAAACTTAATGATAAAAATATAGATGATCAAGATAGTAAATTTTCGCAATTTTAGGGAGCTCCTTTTCATTTCCTCCTTTTAAAGAGGAGGGTGGAGGAGTACACATGCAAATGAAAACACACAAATTATCTCAACTTTTGCCACCGTGGGCTCAAGTGTTCAAAACAACACTGATGTCATTCCGCCTTTTCTATTTGGCAATCCCAATAAAAATTCTGTGGCCAAACATCATTTCCAATCCTGGCTAGAAATTGATGATAACATTGATCCAATGGAGGCTGATTATTTACATATAGAAGGCATTACTTTGCATCAATAAGGTATAGTTTATTTTAGAAATTTTTTAAAAAATACCAAAAAATTTACTATCACTCTTTTTCAAAAGCATCAGGTATCTTTAAGAGCTTCTACTAAGGACATGGCGATTTCTCTGTTGTGTGTATTGCCCATTCATCAATTCAATGCCAGCCAATGATGATATTATAAAGAATGTACCTCTAAAAGAGTATTGGTTTCAGATTCAAGCTGGGCAATGAAGATGCTGACTACCTAAGTGCCTATTCTTCTATTCTATCAAGCACCCATAATTAAAACTTGAGATTGTCAAAGTCTTTGAAGTTCATTTTCTCCCTTGAAGAGATTAGGCCACTCAACACACATTCTGAGGTAGACAGGTAGCAAATGGCAGCATATTTCATCCCCAGTAGAAGTAACATGTTTCACAGGAAGAACAAAGCTGCAGTGAGTTCACTTGTCATACATCAACAGATGTCCTCAAAAGGTAATATTTTCCAGTTAACTGATTTTGAACGAGTAACAGCAAATCTGCCACTTAGACCTTAGTGAACTCTTGTGTTGGTAGGAAGTTTCGAACTTTCTAATTCTCTTCATTAAGATAAATGAAGTCTGATAATACCAGGTAGTTGGCACTGGCAACAGGAGTTGTCCACAAATAAACGAGGCAACAGATGAAAGTGCAAAACAGAATCCCTATGATTATAAGTTTAATCAAAGCTCCTTTTCATAATCAATTAGTTGGATTGTATGTGTATTTTCTGTTGTTTCTATCCAGGCTTAGTGAACTCTTGTGTTGGTAGGAAGTTTTGGACTTTCTATTTCTCTAAATTAAGATAAATCGAGTCAGATACTTTCAACTTCCAAGTAGTTGGCAGCAAGCATGGTTCAAAGATTAAGATAAATGAGGCAACGAATGAATGGGCAAAACAGCATCCCCATGCTTATGTTAAGTATAATCAAAGCTCCTTCCATAATCACTTAGTTGAATTGTATGTGTGTCTTCTGTGGTTTCTACCCAGGTAATGACACCTACGGGCTTGTCAGCTTGGGTATTGTCACCAATTTCTTCAGAATGCATCAGGAACCAACAAAATTAATAAAAACAAGACCTTTAGATTGGGACAGATTCCAAACATCTAATATATAATGCTGCATAATAGAAATCAGACAAGCATAATAAACATGAAGCTTCCAGATAGGCCAGTCCATTTTTTATATAAAATAAATTAGAAATACAATCTTACCTGATTCCGTTCATAAAGCATATGATTTTTGGTAAAATACTTATATGTATCCCGTCCTTTTGCAAGCATAGTTTGATTGATTGGACCAATAATGCCAATCACCCGAGCAAGTAATGTTGCAGGGGAATCATTTAAGAAGAGGACCTGAATCATGTTTAGTTCAGTGTCACAGAGGGGAAAAAAATAATAGTGTACATGTATCTAACAAACAAAATCCCAAAATTGCTTTCACCCAAAAAAAAAACCTCTACCTGGAAAGCCAATGTATCCTGATGTATCATCATTCAGAAGGGAAAATGACTCTGGAGGAACCCGGGGGGGGGGGGGGGGGGGGGGGGGGGGGGGGGGGGGGGGGGGGGGGGGGGGGGGGGGGGG
>JASKGM010000012.1:4054639-4073910 GCA_034509205.1 Ceratonia siliqua | reverse complement strand
ATATGCTAACGTCTCACCACATGTAGAGTTGTCAAAACAGGTTGGGCCCACTGGGTTGGCCCGCCCAACCCGTTTAAAATGGCGAGTTGGGTTGAGTAAAATATAACCCGCCAAAATGGCAGGTTGACCCGCTCTGCAAACCCGTCAAATTTCTCCTTTTTATAAAGTATTTTGGCGGGTTGGCGGCACCCGCCAACCCACTAAGGGCGGGGCGAATTAAGATTTTTCAACCCGCCAAATTGACAGGCTGGCCCACCCCGCTCGATCTAAGGGGCGGGTTGAGTCTCAAACGGGGTGGGCCGAACTGGCCCGTCCCGTTTGACAGTTCTAACCATAGGCCCACAATCCCTTATGAGGAGGCTATATTACTACTGCTTCAACAATATAGTTGTAACTTATAAATTTCCTATGTATATGGATTGTCACGATTTAACATATCCAATCATATTATCTAAATAACATGATCAGATTTGAATTCTATATCGTATCTTGCATTTTTTTTTTAAATTTCTCATATCTTAATGTCCCATGTCTATATCCTTCCTAAGATCTACATATTAAGCTAAACGCAAAGGTGGTAATGTTGCAGGTTGCACTGAGGTGGATAGTAGAGCAGGGCGTGAGTCCAATAGTAAAGAGTTTCAACAGTGAGAGAATGAGAGAATCTTGAAATATTTGATTGGGAACCAAGTGAGGCTGATTTGGAGAAGTTAATCAAATTCCACGGCGTCGGGCCTATAGAGGAGAGTGCTTTGTCTCTCCAAATGGACCTTACAAATCTGCGGAAGATCTCGGGGATGGCGACACTTGAATTTCCTACGACCTTTTCTTTCTAATCTTTTACATGTCTTTTATAATAAACAAATAATTTCAGATTTGGTTAAATACTAGTACTCTCTATGGCCTTAAGTTTCAAGATCATTTTAATTTTACTCTTTGATGTTTTTTAGGAAAACTCTAACCTCACATGCACTATTATGTGAATGTTGATTAATTTTTTTAAAAGAAACAATAAATAAAAAAATATTTAAATTATTATTTAAAAATATAATAATTAAATTTTCATTTAATTTAATTGTTAAAAATTCGTATTTCAAAAATACCTAAATAGCTTATATTTATTGTAATTTTTGGTACAATATCAAATGTGGATATGCTTACATTTTTTTCTTTGTTCTGAATCAAAAAGATGATTAATGATTATCCTTTATAGTATTACAATCGTACCGGTGTCTCGTCATCTTAATTGTGTTATCAGCAGGGACGGATTTAGGGGGCCGCCCCTCCTCCTCCTTCACTATATACATATATATATATAAAATTATTTTGTTATTATTTTTTAATCTAAGAATATAATAAATAAAGTATTTATAAAATTAATGTGACTAATTTTAAAATAATTAATTTTTTTTAAAATTTTTTTAGTATTTTAAAAAAATTGAGTTAAGTCTAATAATTTTTGATTTTTTTTGTTTATTAAAATTTAATGTTGTTATATTTATTTTATTTTATTTTTTTTAAATAAATTTTTAATTATTCATTAAATTTTAAATTATTATCATAAATAATTTTTTTATTTAATTTGTTAGTTCATCTTTTTTTTTTAAATTTTAATTTGACCCTCCTTTAAGTAATTTTTGAATTTGTTTCTGGTGTTATGTGATTTTTTTATATAAAAAATAATAAAAAAAATCACGTGACACGATCAAGATGGCAGAAGCAATGTACGATCGTAATATTTTGAGTTATTTCACCTATGATGTTATGACTTAGAGTGGTTCCCATGCGCCACAATTTCATAATAAAAAAGTCTTTTACAATAATAGTATTTTATAACTTTTACAAAAAAAATTTAATTATTCGTTAAATAAAAAAATAATTGAGAAAAATTAAATAATAATAAATAGTAAAAAAATTATATTTAACTTATAAATATTTTATATATTAAGTCAAGTATAAATAAATAAATACTAAAATATTTTTATATTTATATATAATTAATGTATAAATTTGATTTATAAATTTTTTAATAAATTTTTTTAAAACTAATTCTATCTTACAGTCACATTTTATGATGGTAGGATATGTATTTTATTTTTTTAAAATTTATTTATTTATTTATTTATTTTAATATTAATGAATTATTATTTATATTATATATTTTTTTAAAATTTTTTTATATTTTTAAAAAAATTTTATATTTATGTATGAATAATATCAAAAAATTATAGATGAATAACATAAAAAGATCTAAAAAATTTAAAAAAAAATTAAAAAATATTTTTAAAAATTCTCAAAAAATTATATAACATAGATAATAATTAATTAATATTAAAAAATAAAAAATATATAAACTAAAAAATTAAGATACCAAAATTATACTACAGTCCTACAATAAAGCTGTAGCATACCAAGCGCTTTTTTTTAAATGGAAGAATTTTTCCGCTATATTATTCAGGTGCTTGCCGTCCTTTTCATTCTTGTGTGTATGTGCTTCATAATTTAAAGTGATCAGCTTTGGTTCACATGCAGCAACGTTGTATCTCTTTCTCAACTGGGCCCCACATTATCACTTCCCTCTCCACACATTTTCACTTCCCTTCATTTTTCGAAAAAAGAAATTTATTTAAATTCAGATACATTTATTTCAGTAATTTATTGAATATAATATTAATAATGTTTATATATTATTCTTTTCGTTTCAAATTATCTATTATTTAAGGTAATAGCACAAGAATTAAAGTAACTATTAAATAGTCTTATAACAAAAAAATAAATATATTTGACTAAATTACCCTTATTAAAGTCTATTTAAATTTTTGTTATTACTCTATTGAATATAATAATAAATAGGAGTAATGTTAGAAAAATAACAATTAATACTTCATTGGTAATGTAAAACGACAGATAATTTGAAACAAAATAAAACTTCTAAAATGACAGATAATTTGAAACGTAGAGAGTACCAGCTTTGAAAAGGAATAGAACATGCCTCAAATTTGCAGCCATATCTTGAGGCAAATTAAGTTGCAGAGAAATTAGCAGGAAGAAGACAGACACGGAAGTGAAGAGAATCCCAGATGTGATTCTAAACACAGGCCACACAATGCCAGTTCTAGGGTTGGGGACTTCAGTTGACCCTCTTCCACCAAATGATGCCCTTGTTTCCATCTTCATTGACGCCATTCAAGTGGGGTATCGTCATTTTGATACTGCTGCTGTATATGGAACTGACGAAGCCATTGGACAAGCTGTGGCCAAAGCTTTAAGTCAAGGTCTTATAAACAATAGGGATGAAGTTTTCATCACTTCAAAGCCATGGAACACTAATGCCCGCCATGACCTTATTCTCCCATCTCCCAAGACCACACTAAAGTAACTTTAATCTCTCCTTCCTCAGTTTGTTTGTTTTATTTATTTCAATTATCTATCACCTAGTAAGTTATTATCTTTACTGTTTGATTATTAATATATTTGTTATTTTCTTAAGTCTCCTTGCTGTTATATATGTGAGTGCTTGGTCAGCACTTAGAGCTTATAAGAACTTCTGGGGTTCAGGTGCAGTCATGGAGAATCCAATCCTTCAAGACATTGCTAAGGCAAAAACCAACACCATTGCTCAGGTACTTGAAATTTAATTATGAACAAGATATATAGATATCGTAAGTTAGTGGGGTCGAATTGAAATGATAGAGTATTAAATGTTAAAAAAGTGCGAGAGAGTAATAAATATAAAATGAAATATTTATATGTAAGTTAAGGATATACCTATTACTACGGTGGATGGAGGGGATATTTTAATCCTTGTGAGACTTCGATCATGGGCCCTGATGTTGACCGTGTGGCATACAGGCCATGTCAAAATTACATGGCTTCCAACCTCTTTGAAAATTAAAAAAATATATAAACTATTTAATGGTATTAATTGATTGTGCCATTATGATTTCAGGTTGCACTTAGATGGGTATACCAACAAGGATCAAGTGCCATGGCGAAAAGCTTCAACAAGGAGAGGACGAAGCAGAACCTTAACATATTTGATTTTGAGCTGAGTGAAGAAGAAATGGAGAGGATGAAGCATATTCCGCAGCGCAGGCAATTCACAGGAGACATGTGGCTGTCTGAAAATGGGTCTTGTAAGACCTTGGAAGAACTTTGGGATAATAACCCTTAAAATTTTCTTCTCACTATTTCAGGATTTTAATTTAAAACTAAATAATCTTATATATCCAATAATGATTGGCTCTATCTTCCTATATAGATCTCATATGAGAGTGTAATTTAATTAAGCTTTGGCAATTTCTATCTTATTGTAAGAATTCAAGAGTAGGTTAGATCATTGGATTTACATTGAAGAAATTTGACCGTTAAATGTTTTATAAATTAAGAAGTACTTTACCCAATGACCAGAAGGCTTATTCAGGAGCATTTCGGAATACTCCTGAGTAGGGTAGAATCTGCCTTAAGCTTTCCACTTTCTAATTTGTTTTAGTGTGTTTATTTCAACAATTTAGATCATTGTGATTGTGCACATTTATATATATATATATATATATATATATATATATTTTTTTTTTAAATATATGTTTTCTTTTAAAAAATTATGATCATCTAATTACACAATAATTATCTCAATGCTAACAAAATAATCGTCATGTTGTTTTACGCATGGTTGGATCCATTCTATTATTTCAGAAGTGAGTTGGGTTGAATAGTAATGAGTATGGCATTTTCATGTCACTCAAGGTGTCACTCATATTTCTTCTAAAAAAATAAGGATAATTTTGTAAAATATTTCATATTTAAGATTATATTTTATATTTTATAAAATTTAGACATCTCAAAATTTTTGTATATTTTTTTAAGCTAACTTAAATATTAATCAAAATTAAATTTATTTTCAAAATTAAATTTCGGGCTTCTTAGAAAGAGGGAGATGAAAGAAATTAACTTCTCGCTGTAACAAATGACAAAAGGAAAGGGAATATGCAAAATGCATTTTTTATTAAATTTCCAACTACACGAGGATTATGCAAAAAGTCTAGGAATTATGCTGCAATTTAAGGACTAAGTTTTCTTTTGAGAAAAATTACTTTTTTTAAAAATTATTTTTAGAATAAAATAATTGTTTGGATGAGTTTTTTTTAAAAAAAATAAAAATTTGACTTTTAAATTAAAAGTTTTAGCTTAAAAAAATACTTGTGGGATGAAAAATCGATTGGTAATGTTTTAATGAAATATTTTAGATAAAAATATTTATTTAAAATACTTTTTAACTACTGTAAAAATAACATTTTTAATAAAAAATCTTAAACCACGATTTTTTTTTTTAAGTTCAATGGCCCCTAGCTACTGAACATGTGGAGACAAATTGCCAGAATTCTCGTCCAGATAATTAAGAGTACTTAGCAGTAAAGCAGTAGCAAGAGGAACATGGAAGCAAATAAAATCCCAGAAGTGGTTCTAAATTCAGGGCAAAAGATGCCGCTGATAGGCCTGGGAACTGCGACCACCCCTCTCCCACCACATGATGTCCTCATGTCCATCTTCATTCATGCCATTGAGATTGGCTACAGACATTTTGACACTGCTGCTATCTATGGCACCGAAGAACCTCTAGGCCAAGCTGTGGCAAAAGCTTTAGAGCTTGGCCTCATCAAGAGCCGTGATGAATTATTCATCACTTCAAAGCTATGGAATACAGATGCCCACCATGATCTGGTTCTCCCAGCTCTGAACACCACACTCAAGTAAACTTAACTAACTATGATCCTCTTCTCCATTAACCCATAATGCATGGGTCTTTTAATTGTCTTCTTCAAATTGATGATTCTCTGCTATTTTTCTTGAGAATGTTGTTTAGGAAGCTGGGGCTGGAGTATGCAGATCTATATTTGATTCATTGGCCAGTGAGGTTGAAACAAGGAGTTGAAGGGTTCCTTAAAGTCTCAGAGGAAGATTTACTTCCCTTTGACATGAAAGGAACATGGAAAGCTATGGAAGATTGCTACAGAATGGGTTTAGCCAGGTCTATTGGTGTCAGCAACTTTGGCATAAAAAAACTCTCCCAACTCTTAGAAAATGCGACTATTCCTCCTGCGGTCAATCAGGTATATATAACCTTAAGTTATGACCCAGCCTGCTGATTCATTTTGACATAGTAATTTGGCATAAAAATAATGGTTTTAGGTGGAAATGAGCCCAGCATGGCACCAGTGGAAACTGGGAGAGTTCTGCAAGGAAAAAGGAATTCATTTGAGTGCATATACACCACTAGGAGCTTACAACGTTATGTGGGGTTCAAATGCAGTGATGGAAAACCCAATCCTTCAAGAAATTGCTCTTGCAAGACAGAAGACCGTAGCTCAGGTGCATGCTCTACTGATCACATGCTTCAAGTCTTATCAACTATCATACTGACTCTTAGTAGTTTAAACTGAATAAATTTTAATGAAGGAGTAAAACCCACCATGATTATATTAAACTTTTATTCCTTTCTGCATATGCTATTCAAAGTAGTTTAAATAAGAAAGCACATGAATAGAAGGCCACAAAGCTTTTCTTATAGGTTCCTCCGATGAGGTTTCAATGAAATCCTTATCAGGACTATATATCCTCGTCAAACAAGGCAGACTCTTTTGGTCCAAACAACAATAGATTAAAAGGTTAAACTATAGTTATATACTGATATGTAACAATAGATGTACGAAGCATATATAGAGAGTATAAAAGATTAACACAGAAGTGTAAAAATATGAAGTTAATATATAGATCATGTTTTAGAAAATGTCTTGATGCAGAGCAGATAGCTTTAGAATACTTGTTTGGAATGGATGCCAGGAAGCCTAGGAAGAATTATAAATAACTCTAGTGTGTTGCCTTGTTATTGTGTGCTTTAATATTTTGTTTAAGTGTTGTGTATTGTTATAATTTGATTATATGTATGTGCTGCCTTTTATTCTGTTAGATCCCAGGGGTTTCTTAGTATTTTCCCCTATGTTTCAGACTACTTGTATTGGCCCTCTGTATTGAATAAGCATTATTGACTACTATTTTTCTGAAAATACTCGAGTGTGCTTTTCTCCGTAACTGTGTTGTTACTGTTCACCTACCTAGAAACCATTTAAAACCATTTCCAGTGATGATTTCTAAACAAAGAGTTAGGGCTTGTTTGTTTGGGCTTACCAGAGAATGTATTTTCTCATTTTTCTGCAGGATGAAGGGCTTTTTTTTAAGGAGAAGTTGTTTTATATTTGGTTGTAGTAATTAAGAAAGACTTTTGAATAAGGGTAGATAGTCTTGGAGATGAAAGTTTCTCTCTCTTCTTATTTTTATCTTTATCAGGAGAAGTTACAATTTTTAGTTTCTCCTTATAGGAGGTTTTCTCTATTTTCATTAACTTATCATTTTTCTATAAGTCTAAACAAACATATATATTTTTATCAGAATGCATTATTTTTTTGAAAAGAAGTAACTTATTCTCAGAATAAGTCCAAACAAACAAGGCCTTGCATTTTTTTCATTTTCTTGCTTCTCTGTGCCAAATTGGTATAAGAGCTTGGGATTTGCCCTGCTAGATGGCCAACAAAGGTGAAGGGAGCAGACAGACCAATGCACCAAGAGGTGAAGCTGCTATATGGAATGCCATTGATGAACAGAGAAGGTTCATTGCTAAACTTAGAGACATGATCGCAGGCCTTGGAGTTTCTATTAAGCAAAATCAAAACTCCCAGACCATCCCAGATGCGATGAACTAGACGCGATGCTTGACGGAGGTCCCTTATGAGTTAATCAAATGCGACAAATTGGAACCTCTGAGAGATAGAGAGGGTCGAAAGGCAATGTCCAGAGGCTACCCAGCCCGAAACTAATGATTTGGAGGAAGAGGCAGTGACGTGCGATCTGAAGAAGATGAACTTCCTCTATAAGAGCAGCCTTTTAAACATTTCCAGGGAGGTAGGCAGAGATTACATGATGACTATAAGCTAAAGCAAATATTCCTTCTTTTAATGATAATATGGACATTGAGGAATTTCTGGATTGGATTTCTGAAGTAAAGAGGTTTACAGAGATGATGGAGGTAGCTGAAGAAAGGCTAGTTAAGTAGGCAGCCTACAGATTCAAAAGTGGTGCTGCAGTCTAATGGGATCAATTACAGAGAACTAGGAAAAGACAACATAGTGGTCATGTGAGAACTTGGAGAAGAATGAACAGTTGTTAATGGGAAATTTTTGCCCCTTGACTATAAACAACATTTATTCCAAATGTATCAAAGTTGTGTTCAAGGGAATAAATATGTTTTCAATTATACAGTAGACTTTAATAGACTTTCTATGAGAAACAATTTGAATGAGAGTGAGGCACAAAAGGTGGCAAGGTACCTGGCTGGATTAAAGCCAGAAATCCGGAAGAAAATAAGACTTTAGATTTTATGGGATGTTGATGAAGCTTACAATATGGCTTTAAAAGCTGAGATAATGGAAAGAAATGTAGGTATGCAAACTTATTCAAGAAGGAAGTGGAATGATAGCAGCAACAATGCTAGAAAAGGAAAAGCCCTAATGAGTTCATTACCTGACCCTCCCACAACTCAGAATAATTATGCTAAAGAAGGTGGTAGTGGTGGTTACAACTGAAATAGAAATTTCAACAAGCCTCTTAACCAAGATAACTCCCAATGTCCTAATCCTTACTTTAGGCCTTCCACTTTCAAGTGCTACAAATGTGAACAACAAGGTCATAAGTCCAATGAATGCCCCTCTAGAAAGACAGTTAACTTTGTGGAACCTAATGAAGAGGATGAAGAGGACCCAGAACAACTAGAGTTTGATGAAGAGTTATATGATGTAGCTTGGGTTAAAGAAAGGGAAAGAGAGAAAGTTAACTTCATCCTGCAAAGAGTCTTGTGTACCACGCCAAAAGGGGAACCTATACAGAGGTAAAATATTTTTCAGGCTGCTTGTGTCATTGCAGGGAAGGTATGTGATTTAATTGTTGATAATGGCAGTTGTGACAATTTCATTACTAAGAAGTTAGTTGATTATTTGGAGTTGCCCATTGAACCTCATCCTTCTCCTTACCTGATTGGTTGGGTGAAGAAAAGACCTAGTGAGAAAGTCACCACGGTTTGTAAAATTCCTATTTCTATGGGCAAATATTATCATGATGAAGTGGTAAGTGATGTAATTGAAATGGATGCCACCCATGTGCTGCTGGGAAGACCATGGCAAGATGATTTCAATATGACTTATAAGGGGCGGGAGAATGTGTGTCTCTTTAATTGGCAAGGTTGCAATATTGCCATTGTTCCATCTAAGAGTGGGTCATCCTTTCCCAAAACTTCTAAAGTGAAGGGAAAATCTTTCCTTATATGACTCACTCTGAGGGTGAATTCTCTAGAATGGCCAAAGAGACATAGGAAATCCATGTTCTTATGGTAAAGTCCCTACCCAAGTCTAATCAATTAAAAGCAACTAAGGAAATTCCAAAGAGGGTGAAACCTTTACTCACTGATTTTTTTGAGTTGTTGTCTAAAAAGCTCTCTAACTAGTTACCACCTATTAGGGATATACATCATCAGGTTGACCTTATTCCAAGGGTTAATTTACCTAACTTGCCTCACTATAGAATGAGCCCAAAAGAGAGCAAAATTTTAATAGAACAAGTTGAGAGCTTACTAACAAAGAGGTTTATTAGAGAAAGCATTAGTCCATGTGCTGTTCCAGCTTTATTGACTCAGAAAAAAGATGAAAGTTAGAGAATGTGTGTAGACAGTAGAGCAATTAATAAAATAACCATTAAATATTGGTTCCTTATACCGAGACTGGATGATATGCTGGATATGTTAGAAGGGTCTAAAGTATTTTCAAAGATTGACCTAAGGAGTGGTTATCATCATATAAGAGTTCGACCTGTAGCTGAATGGAAGACCACTTTCAAGACCAAGGAAGGGTTGTTTGAATGGTTAGTTATGCCTTTTGGGTTATTTAATGCCCCTAGCATATTCATGCGATTTATGAATCATGTCTTGAAACCATTAATTAGGAAATTTATAGTGGTGTACTTCGATGACATACTTATTCACAGCAAAGAAAAAGATGATCATTTAAATCACTTGAAAGAAGTTTTCACGGCCTTACAAGAGAACAAATTGTTCATCCATCTAAAGAAGTGTGAGTTTCTAACCCCTAGTGTCTTATTTTTGGGCTACGTTATTAGTGAGCATGTTGCAAAGTGCAAGCCATCCAAGATGGGCCTAACCCTTAGGCCGTGAGTGAAGTTTGTAGCTCCCACAGGCTTGCCACTTTTTATCGGCGATTCATTAAGGGGTTTATTTCCATTATAGCCCTCATTATTGGTTGTCTCAAGAATGACTGATTTCAATGAGGTGAAGATCAAGAGCACAGCTTTGCAACCGTTATGTAATGCACCAGTATTAGCTTTGCCCTCTTTTGAAAAGTTGTTTGAAGTTAAATGTGATGCTAGTGGGGTTGGAATTGGTGTTGTTTATGGACTTTGTCTATGGACTTTATTGTGGGATTACCCTGCACTCAAAGAGGAGTGGATTATGTCTTTGTTGTAGTCGACCGGTTTTTCAAAATGGCTCATTTTATCCCCTGTCGAAAAACATCTGATGCATATAATATTGTTAGACTATTTTTTAGGGAAGTAGTCCGTTTACATGGAGTTCCAAATACCATTAATTCTGATAGAGATCTAAAATTCCTTAGTCATTTTTGGATCACATTGTGGAAGATGTTTGATACCTCCTTGAAGTATAGTAGTACTACTTATCCCCAGACTGATGGCTAGACTGAAGTGGTCAATAGGACTCTGGGAAATCAAATCAGGTGTATTTGTGGGAATCATCCCAGGGGAAAGGATCATGCCCTTCCCCAAGCTGAATTTGCCTACAATAATTCAATCCACAATGCTACGGGGAGATCAACATTTTCAATTGTTTATACCAGAGTTCCTCACATTGCCCTTGACTTAGCCCGCCTTTTGGTTATATCAGATAAGAGTAACAGCTAAGCACATGGCTCAACAGGTGCAAACCATCCAAGAAGAAGTCAAA
The DNA here is from genome assembly GCA_034509205.1 of Ceratonia siliqua. Taxonomy (NCBI): domain Eukaryota; kingdom Viridiplantae; phylum Streptophyta; class Magnoliopsida; order Fabales; family Fabaceae; genus Ceratonia; species Ceratonia siliqua. Next base: position 4,062,833 of record JASKGM010000012.1, on the reverse strand, counting down.
CATAAGCTTGAAGAGACTACTACCAAGTACAAGTCAAATGCTGATAAACACCGCAGGTTCAAGAAATTTGAAGAGGGCGACATGGTAATGGTTTTCTTGCTCAAGGAACGCTTCCCCGTTGGTATCTATCACAAACTCTATCCCAGAAAGTATGGTCCTTACAGGTCTCAAGAAAATCAACCCCAATGCTTATGTCGTGGAGTTGCCTGAAACCATGGGAATTTCTCGGACTTTTAATGTTTTGGATTTGCATGAATACCATGATTTCGATGGGCTTATGTATCCTGATTATAACTCGAGGTCAAGTTCTTCACAAGCAGGAGGGACTAATGCAGAGCATATAGCTTTAGAATACTTGTTTGGAATGAATACTTTTAATGCTGTCTCTTTGTTATGTGCGTTAATATTTTGTTTAAGTATTATGTATTGTTATAATTTGACTATGTGTATGTGCTGCCTTTTATTCTGTTAGATCCCAGGGGTATCGTAATATTTTCCCCTATGTTTCAGACTACTTGTATTGGCCCTCTGTATTGAATATGCATTATTGACTACTATTTTTTTGAAAATACCTGAGTGTGCTCTTCTCTGTAACTGTGTTGTTACTGTTCAACCCCTCAGAGACCATTTCCAGTGCTGATTTCTAACAAATGAGTTAGATTTCCTTATTTTCTTTCTTCTCTGCGCCATGTCTAGTATGTGTAAAAATCACACGGAATAGACATGTTTACGAAATATATACCATTCGTATTCATAAACAAAATATCAATCATGAGAGTATTCATCATTGATCACATTTGCAGTCATAATTGTGATGCAGATAGCATTAAGATGGGTATATGAGCAAGGGGCAAGTGCCATTGTGAAAAGCTTCAACAAGGACAGAATGAAAGAAAACCTTCAAATATTTGATTGGGAACTAAGCCACGAGGAATCACAGAAATTCATCCATATTCCCCAACGCAGGCACTGGACGAGAGATGAATATGTATCTGAAAAAAATGGGCCTTACAAGTCCTTGGAAGACCTCTGGGATGGTGAGCCTTCAAATTATTTTCTACCAAAAAAATGTCTTTCTAATGTTCAGTAATCCTCATCCTAGGCTATAGCCGTTGATCACAGTAACTTAACTAATGTGGTAGCAGTTTGCAGCATTTAAAGAAAATCTCTGCTGACCAAACTCTTAGATTGTGTATCCTTAATTTATGCAATATGTTATGCTAGTCTTGTCTTGTATAGTTCGACGATATGTATTTCATGTTGTTGTTATGAAGATTATCCAGAAGTTATTTTCTTCGTAAACTCTCTTTCTCTTCTCCTCTTTGTTCTTCCCTCGTTTTCTCCTTCACCCCTTGAAAGTTACGTAACATGATCTTTAAGAGTTTATCTCGTTGAATTAACTCTATTTCATAGCTTTCTTAGTGTTCATGTTTTAGTTTGTCCAATAACGACAGGCTCTATATCTTCACAAGAACTTGTTAAAGAAAGTTTGTCTTAGTTGAATTTTTTAACCATTAAATTGAGTTTTATTACATAGATTTGTGTAATCTTACATGTATCTCAAGTCAAAAAAACTTAATCCAAAAGTTGAAAACTCGAGGTTAAACTTGTCAAAGCAAGACTTTTTTTTTCCCCTTCCTTTAGAGTGTTTTTTTCTTTGAGAGTAATGTTATTTTTATGTACATAATTTTTTTAATATTATTTTTACACATCTCTTTTAAGCATTGATATATTATAAAATAATTTATTATAATAATAATAATTAATAAATAATAAATAATAATATACAAATAATAATATTTTTTTTATTATTGTGTTTGGATTAAATGGGACTGTGACATTTTTGAGATGAGTGAGATTGAAGTGTTGCCTCTTCAATCAAGTGTCAATCATATTTCTTCTGAAAAAATAAGCACTAATTAAAAAAATATTTAAGATCCATTTTTATCCTCATTGTTATCTTAAGCAATTTTTATCCATTTAAGGACAAGAGTCACGCTCTTCGCCTCGTAAGAATTTCACTATATTAAATTTATTATAATTCCTTAATTTCATCTATTCAATTATATATATAAGTAATTATATATTCATAATTTATTCTAATAAACTTTAATAATGTATATGTTTATTTTTAAAAAAAATATATTTAAATTTAAAATTAATTACTTTTATAAAATTTTACACATTTGAGAATCTTTGCGGGTCTTTGTATCCGTGAAAGAAGAGAGAAGGCAAACTCATCCTCACTTTGTCATGTCATTCCTAATTCAAGTTCAACTATATTCAATTTAGTTGTCCAATTTGATTCCTTTGACAAGTTTTGTTATAGTCCACCCAAAGTCTATCATAAGATTCAAGGCATTTCTAGCAATTGGTAAATTCATGAAAAATGAAGAGTGCTAAGAACTAACCTTTAATTCTTAATTGAGTTAATTATTAAATTTTTAAAAATAATTTTTATTTGTCAAAATATTAATATAATAGTATTCAATTTTTTATTATACCGCAGTGCTATAAATATTTTCATTCTCATACATGTTTGTAGCAAATTTAGCGCTAAACAAGCTGCATGCAAAACAATATGGGAACTGCGCTTAAATTTTCATTTAGTGACTGTGCGTAATTGGAATTTCAAAAAGAGAAATCATTATTCATAAAAAAATAATTTTCACATGTTGTAATTTGCTTAACATATAGATAAGGGAAAAACTACTTTAACATGTTTTTTAGAAGTGAAAATCAAAATGTAAACAAAATAATAATGTATTTAGACAATTATAAATTGATATATATATATATATATATATATATATATACCTATTAAAATGGTAATTTTATATTTAATATATTTATGTATTTATTTATAATTGATTTATTTTACATATATTTTTATAAAAAATGTTTAAAATTTTCTTAGCATTACTAATGACGAACACTGAAACTGCTGAGCTGTAACCCTAGTAATATGGGGTTAGGGTAAAAACAAATCTGTGAAATTTTATACAGTTACATTATGCAAAGTAAAACAGTGCCTTTAAAGTATTTAAACATTAATTTGCTCTAGTTTATTAAGAGAATTATTAAAAAAAAAAAGCTACTTTAATCTTTACTTTTAATAATTAAATATTTAATTAGACAATGTATTTAATTCAATTTAATTTTAAATTAAATAACATTATTCAGTATTTATTATAAATAAATAAATTCTACAGTGTTCTACATGTATCATCAATATTCTGTCTTGTTAACAAGCTTATCAACCCTTTTATTAGAATAAAAAGATTACAAAAAGTGGATCCACCGACTGCTATATCTGTCAACAAGAAAGATATCTGCAAGGGCCATATTTCTTCGAAGCTTTGAAGTACGTAACCATGCAAGTGGACACAAATGGCCCGAATTCTCATCCTGCTAACTATATAAGAGTGCTATAGTCCACTCACATTTATCAAACTTAGCAGTAAAGCAGTAGCAAGAGAACATGCGGAAGCAAAGAAAATCCCAGAAGTGATTCTAAATTCAGGGCAAAAGATGCCGCTGATAGGCCTTGGAACGGCAACCACGCCTCTCCCACCACATGATGTCCTCATCTCTATCTTCATTCATGCCATTGAGATTGGCTACAAACATTTTGACACTGCTGCCATCTATGGCACCGAAGAGCCTCTAGGCCAAGCTGTGGCAAAAGCTTTAGAGCTTGGCCTCATCAAGAGCCGTGATGAATTATCCAACACTTCAAAGCTATGGAATACAGATGCCTACCATGATCTGGTTCTCCCAGCTCTCAACACCACACTCAAGAAAACTAACTGTGATCCTCTTCTCCATTAACCGATAATGGGTCTTTTAATTGTCTTCTTCTAATTGATTCTCTGCTATTTTTCCTGAGAATGTTGTTTAGGAAGCCGGGGCTGGAGTAAGTAGATCTCTATTTGATTCATTGGCCAGTGAGGTTGAAACAAGGAGTTGAAGGGTTCCTTAATATTGCAAAGGAGGATGTATTTCCCTTTGACATGAAAGGAACATGGGAAGCTATGGAAAATTGCTACAGAATGGGCTTGGCTAAGTCTATTGGTGTCAGCAACTTTGGCATCAAAAAACTCTCCCAACTCTTAGAAAATGCGACAATTCCTCCCGCAGTCAATCAGGTATAACCTTAAGTTATGATCCAGACTGCCGATTCATTTTGACATAGTGATTTAGCATAATATTGGAAAGGGGATGCATAGGTGGAAATGAGCCCAGCATGGCACCAGTGGAAACTCAGAGTTCTGCAGGAAAAAGGAATTCATGTGAGTGCAGATACACTACTAGGAGCTTACAACGTTTTGTGGGGTTCAAATGTAGCGATGGAGAACCCAATCCTTAAGGAAATTGCTCTTGCAAGACAGAAGACCGTAGCTCAGGTGCTCTACTAATCACATGTCCAAGTATTATCAACTATCATGCTTACTCTAGCAGTTGAAACTACTTTTCTGGCCAAAGAAATTTTAGCGAAAGGAGTAAACCCACCATGATCAAATTTTTCTTCCTTTCTGCATATGCTAAAAACTATTAGTCTACCCACTATCTCTCAAAGTGGTTTATGAAAGTTAGAGTAATAAGAGGGGGTGAATTGTTATTTTAAATTTTTCATTTGTTACTCAATACCAAATTGACATTCTTTAGAAATAGGTGAGTATGAGTTAGAGAGTATGAAAGATAGAAATTTTGAAAGAATAGTTCTCAAACTATTTTAGTTGGCAAAAAATTCTTTTAGTCACCTGAAAGTACTTTTAGGTACCTGAAAATATTTTCAAGAATTAGGTATTTAAAATTTGTTTTAGTTACCTGAAAACAATTTTAGTGACTTACTAAAAGATTTTCATATTTAAAACTAAGTTTCAATTTAAAGCCAGTACAGAGAAAAGGGAAAGAAAATCAATATAGGAGGTTTATACTGGTTCAACCCACATTGTGTGAGTCTATATCCAGTCTCCTTGACTCCCAAGGAATTTTTTCACTAATATCAAAATATATTACAATCTAGTTTTTCCTTATCACTAGTAATAGGTAGTTTTCCTTACTCACCACAAATAAGTTGGTTTTCCTAAATGCTCACCAACAGCGGTTACACTCCAAACCACAAAATACAACTTCTAAATATAAGGGAGATACTCTGATACTATCTAGGAAGAGCAAATATATCCAGTAAACACACTCTAATTTTTCTAGAAAAGAATATCTCTCGTAATAATAAAAGAAAAATAAGATAAAAGAAGAACACCTTGATTTGAGCATCTCACTTTTAAAAGATTTAGAGATGAAGCACATGAGAGAGAACTTCACTGTACCAATTTCGTTCGTTGATACTTCACTAATCTTCAGATATTTTATTTATAAGCAACTTTTTCTTCTAGTCGTTAGGAAGTAGATACAATATCGACCCATATTTTAAGGGATTCATGCAGCTAAACTCTATAGACTCATATTTCCTTTGTGCGTATCCTTTCTGTTGGCATAAGAGATCTTTTCATTTTCGTGAAACTCTTTCATCTTCAACCTTCAACACTCTTGCATTAGACGAAAGTTTCTGATAAGTTGTCTGAGAAGACTCTTTGCAAGTGGGGGATTTGCACTTTAATTTGAATTTATTTTGTTTCTTCCAAGTAGAGATGGTGTGGTACCTTATGAGTGGCTCGTGAAAAAGTGGAAGAGACTTCAATAAAGAGGTTTTGTCATTTTCTCCATAAATGTCTTTCACATCCTTATAAAAATATTAAATGCTTGTCTTCCTCTTTACTCCAAAAATCCTCATGTGACCCTTGCAACCTTTTGTTTCATATGAACTAATTTTTGCCAATGAAAAAATGGAATTCTTTTTGACTTTTCAACATTGACTCAACTTATAAATTGACATGTATGCATTTGAGTGTTTTTCTTTGAGATCCGACGTGGCATTTGTACTTACTTTATATCTGAAAGTTCCATGAGTACAAAATAAGTGTGATATATTAGATTTTTCTTTATAGCATTTTGTTATTTGTTGGACATCATTAAAAATAATTTTGTGAGATTAGGGATGTGAAACTGGAGCTAACAGTTTAGATAAGAAATCAAATGAATAGGAGCTCCCTAAGTTTAGGCCAAAGCTATTCATATCCTTTTCCTCGATGAGGTTTCTATGTGATCCTTATCGGCCGGACTATCTTCGTCAACAAAGCAAACTCTTTTGCTCCAAATAACAATAGATGAAAAGTTTAAGCTATAGTTATCTTACAGGTATTTAACCATAGATGTATGAAGCATACAAGCATAAACTTTATGACTTATAATTTATAAAGTATATAAAACTAACACGGATGTGTAAAAATATGAAGTTAATATACAAATCATGCTTTAAAAAATGTATAACGTGTAAAAATCACACAGAATCGATATGTTCATGAAATATGGACCATTGAAGTCCAACACTTCATTCCAACATTAACATTAAGAGTATTCATCGTCACACTCAAAGGCATTGTCATGCAGGTAGCACTAAGATGGATATACGAACAAGGGACAAGTGCCATTTGTGAAAAGCTTCAACAAGGAGAGGATAAAACAAAACTTTGAAATATTTGATTGGGAACTAAGCCAGGAGGAATTAGAGAAATTCGGCCAGATTCCACAGCGCAGGCATTGGAAGGCAGATGAATATGTATCTGAAAATGGGCCTTACGAGTCCTTGGAAGAGCTCTGGGATGGCGAGCCCTGAAATTATTTCTAGCAACAAAATGTCATTTGAATGTATGTGTGCTGCTCCATTTTAAGTTCCCTGAGAAGCATGAATCTTTGATAATAAATGACATGGCGGACATTGTGACAAGCCATTTTAATACAAGAACACTCAACCTAAACCTTGAATATATTTCAACACGTTCTCCTAATTTTTATCTATTATTCCTTCAAATGGCACTGTTTAGGTTTGACATGAGCATCTAAAACAAATTAACAATCCAGCCAATCGACTGGAGTCTGGAAGTAATGCTCATGAATGTTCAAGTAAAGTTGGAGAAAAGTAATGCTCATGAATGTTCAAGTAAAGTTGGAGATACATATGACCACAGTCCACAATTCGATACCCAGGATCACCGGAATGATGATACAAAATTGATCCAGAGTAGAACATCTGCAAAGCATCTAAAGTTATTTTCTACACAATCACGAAGAGCAAATATAAATATATTTGATGGTCACTCTAGGGAGAACCAAATATGACGATGTCAATGTGTTTCCAAAGCATTAGCAGTAGTTGAAGTCATTCATTCCCCAGTGTTGGAATCTTCCAAGTAATAATGAACTTTATAGATGTTTTTGATGGTTAAGCCTTTACAAGTTTTCCAAAGTAATCATGAAGAACCACAAAAAGCGAAGCAACAGATGTTAGCATAAAATGAAGTTTTAGTTAAAGCTAAAAGGAAACTATAGTATTATGCACTACAAAATTGATTAGTCCTTCAACCTTGGATTTTCTTCTAAAGCCAAAATGGATCTTCAGGGGAAGCAAGTAGTTTTAAGTGTAAAAAAATATATATATACAAAGACAAATATCTTTATCTACAAACTTTTTTCGGGCACAGCTTGTCTTGATTTGAAACTATTCACCAGAACATGACATCCCTTCAAGGCTTCAATGGGGTTGATATCCAACAGACTCTCTAACCTTAACTTAGAGAAATGAGCATCCCACGCTACTCTTCAGAAACATCAGATGGTAATCTATATGTACGGGTGACTCGAATCTGAAGCAAAGGCAACAAAGTGGAAGTCAGAATATTAGAGATTAATGCTTCATAACAATAATAACTTCTTTGGCATTCATCAAATTATCACTTGTATAAACCTAGATGAAACTCAATAGAGGTTCATTACAGCGATATTAAATTATGCACAACATTTTATAACACAACAGACTATCAATGCATGACAGGCATCTACTCTGTATGAGATACGTTATGATGACAATCATCAAAATATCACTTACATAAACCTAGATGAAACTCAACAATAGAGGTTCATTACAACAACAACCTTAAACTATGCACAAAACACTATTAACACAATAGACTATTTATGTAAAACAGGCACTTACACAGTATGAGATACATTATGATCCATATATATATATATATATATATATATATATATATATATATATATATATATAACT
>JASKGM010000012.1:4026904-4054629 GCA_034509205.1 Ceratonia siliqua | reverse complement strand
GTGAACAGATGTTATGTCAAATATCATATCCTTTGCCCACATGCCCAACATTAATCTCATGTTTCAGTGGCAAATACGCATACCAGAATAAATAGAAGACCACGACAGGTCCACTTTATTATAAATCACTGAACAAGCACAACATTAAGCAAATCATATCAAGATGGGCAGGCTGGTGAACCCAGGATCTTGTGAAGTTACAAAGCCTAAAATGGAAGAACAAGAGCATATATATTGCCTGGGCAAAAGCATAAATTGCTCGCAAGATTCTAGCATAATCAGTTCCAAGCATTTGAATGACAAGATCTGCCAAAAACGTTCCCCAAAGCCTGTTCAATGTACCAATAGAAATAAAATGGTCAGCAACAATCACTAACTGTGCCTTAGAAAACAGCAATATCTGAAAGCAAATAGGTAAGAAAAAATATGTAATCATTGTGATTACAAAGAAAGCTGTCTAATTTAGAATGTAATTCAGTATAATACTAGGGAATTAAAAGACAGCCCCAGTGGACAAGGAGAGAAATAAAAAGAAACCTTACATTTACGTCATAAGGAAAATTAACTTAAACAGCAACTGCAAAGTTAAGCACAAAGCCTGCTTCTGACACTTAAAAGGACTAAAAGGAGAAGGGTTATAAGCTTCCTTTTTTTTTCTTCTTGGTCCTGCACCAGAGAGGGGGGTCTCTAAAGTTTCCAAATATGCAGTTATGTTATGTTACTCTTTATGAATAAATTATTTTTACCTGACACCAAGCGGGTGAAGCCATATGGGGAGTGCTACTGCTAACCTCCTCACTTTGTTGTGGAGGTTAGCATCCTCCACATTTTGTTTTAGACCAATAAACCATTTCTCTCTCTTAAAAAGACAATAAATGCAAGAGTATTTATGTAATTAGGTCATTTCCTCAAAACATAAATTTCTAAAACTTGAATTAAATGACCACAACACCACATAGCTTGAAAGGAACTAAGACAATTCAGAGATTGCGCTAGAACACCTAAACCTGAAAGGAAAAACAATTGAGTGCCTTAAAATTAAAGGCTGTTTCAATTCTCCACAAAAAGAACATCACCAACTTGAAAAGTTGTCTATTTTCTATTCAATCAAGTATATCAAATTAGACTCTGGGTTTTGCAGCAGGAGAGCGGGGGAAATTACTAATCTAGAAAAATTATTAATAGTGGTTGGCATTACTAAACTGATTAGAAAAACAGAAAGAAGTTCAACGTCACTCATAGAGCACGAAGTAACATGACAGTGAAGTGTATAATATATTCCCACAGCTCTAGGACCACTAGCCCTTAAAAGGAACCTCTTTTCCCTCAGATTTGCAACAATTAAGACCTCGTCTTTCATTGCTGGAAAGAGTTATAAGAGAGAGGAAAAAGAAGTTGTCCTGAGTAAAGCATTCATATGCCAAATAATTTCAAGGAAACTCAGATCCTTTCAAGCACATACTTCTTATAAATATCTAAAAGAGGACAATAATCTTTCTCAACTAAAAGACCACCACAGCTAATCATCAAAAAAGGAAGCTGCAAATGACTTAAAATCTCTAATAAATCTCTCACTCCAAAAGATTATTCCATTTCAGAATGTAAGAAAACTCTGAAGCTGATATCAATATTTGGATGGATCTTTCTTTATTACATAACACAATTTTTACCCGGTTGAAGCAGATTTTAAACTTTATTTTGCAATGTCCATAAATATTTACGACAAAAACCCGGAAATCAAGTTAGTAGTACAAAAATATAAAGCTTCAAGAAATGGAAGTTATAAAATGAGATGAGGTGCAGAAGATACACAGGCCCAAGTAACGTCATCATGCTTCTAAAGCCCAAATATCTTGATGCAGCACCAACAAAACCCTGGAATGGTTCAAACATCAGATGAGAAACGATACAGTAAAATCCAAAATTTTGAAATACTACTTCCTTTTTGCACCAAACCAATATACATAGGAAAGAGATGAACTACATGAATTATTTCTCTGATTTAACAACCAAAAAACATACAAAATTATTTAATCTCATTTTAATACTTAAAAAATTCGTATTAAGACCAAAAAATATCCAGTAATAGTATTATGCTTAAGCTGATTCAGAAATGTAGATATGAACTGGCTGAACCAGGGAATTGCACATTTGGCTATAAAACTGAAGCAAATGAAGATTAAACTCCAAAGTAATATTACAGTGTAATACATAACCAGAAGGTAGCATACATAATATATGTGCTCACATATTCCAAAATCTAAGCATTTTGGAGGTAATTCCATCTAATTAATTATAGTAATAAGTTAACAAGTTCCTTCAGAGACCACTAATATGCATTCCTATGAAAGAATTAGATAACATCGTAAATATATCAAATCTTCATGTTAATCACCTGTTTTGCTGCAAGCAAGGCTGCTCTAGATTCTAGATTAATAACAGCTAACTGTCCACCCTGGAAGTCATGGGGAACAGAATGCGTGTCAAAGGTATTCATGAGAAACATTTTTCATGTCACCACACCCCAACCAGTACCAATACATACCTTCTTCATTAACTCTTTCTTAATCTGGTAGTTAGCAGCTTCTAAGAGAACTTTTCCAGATAATTTTCGTGTTAACTACAAGACAGCATCTAGTCATGAAAACAAACCAAAGACCAAAATGCTTTCTTTTGGAGAAACACATGAGAAAAGATAAAACAAAGGTATCATTATCTTACCAAATGATATATCTTTGCCAATGTAAATATACCACCTCCCTTCAAAAGACCAAGAAAAATAAAAAATTAGAAGGAATGTATCACCTTACATAAACCAAATTAGAAAAAGTCCAAGTTTTTTTCATTAACAATTAAGAATACCTTCAAAATCATTGATGGAAACTCTCCCGCCCCAACTTTCAAAGCAGCATGAACTTGTGCTTTCCACTGACTGAGTCCAAGTTCTAGGCCACCTTGAACATTAGATGCCGTGCCAAGATCCAATAAGCCTAGAAAAGTTCCTGATTCTTCACTACAAGAATATGCAGGCTTTAGATCATCACTGTACAACTAAAAGAAAACAAACATGTATTCAATGAAGCATTGTAACATATGGCTACTAGAAAAGATAAATCACTGTCTAACACGGTCAATATAAAATGGAAAACATGGTGTAGAATCCAGGAGGCATTAATAGGGTTGCCAGAATTTTTTTTTTTTTAGTTGTGCACCATGCTTGCCACACTTGACTAGTTGAATATCAAATGTCTAAAAGCATTGACTAACCCCTAGCAGCTATAAGTTACTTGGCTATTTTAAAACTCATATACTAAATTTCCACATGCACCCAGATACACATGCCAAAGCACTCAAGGTACATAGGAACAAAGTAGAAGAATGCCAGCATTCCATTTGAAAGATGTCTCTCATTGCTCAATTTTAGAAGAAAGAGCTTGCAAAGAATAAAAGGAAAAGAGAACTAGAAACTTTTCTTTACATTTGTGTTCTTTATGCAATTAGTATAAAAGCTCCTACTTGGATTCACCAAACCAATATTTCAAATTTGATCATTATTAACTATCATAAAATCGTGTTCATCTTAGAGTTTCTGTAGAGCTAACCATGGTCAGTGGACAAGAATTGGCTGCCAAGGTGTGCGTCAAATTGGTTTCAACTTTTTTTTGTTCATTTGAGCCATAGAATTGAAAAGGGGGTCAGGTTTTTGAACCATAGTATGGTTTCTGCTGCTGAACTTGGATTTTTTAGTTTAAAGCTATAATGTTTCTTACTTATTTACCATTTCACACACATTATTTCCCATTTCCCCACTGCCTGACACAAATTGAGATCTCAATACAGAACCTACATTAAAATTCCAAGTCAAACCCTGGACACCCTGTATGTTGGACAGCGAACTCTTGTATATGAACAATTATACCAAAAATCACACCAGGAAAATTTCCAGGAAATGTTGGAGGGGTCACAAACAGTCCCATTAAAAATCCAATCTCCTTAGACAACTTTCCTAGACATGCAATTAATAGCACAAGTGCAATACTAACAGTACAAAATAATCAATAAAATGACACCAAAAAATTAACGTGGTTCACCCTTAATTTTAGGATACGCCCATGAGCCAAAATTCAAATAAATCTTCCACTAATAAAAATAGTTGGTACAATAAGAGAGTCTTCTCCAGACAAATTCTAGAAATACAACACACAAAAATGAGATCAATCCAAAAAGTGGCACTCAAGGTATTTCCCAAAAATACCCCATAAATATTTTCTCACTATTTTGTCACTCACCCTTTCTGAATTATTTCCCAAAATAACTCAAAACTCTCTCGGTATTTTTTCCTCTCAAAGAACATCTCTGAATCTTCTCTTGGTCTTGGTATTAGTATTGGTTCCTTGCATCTCCTGCCTATTTATAGGCAAAAGATTTGCCTTCAATTTCATCTTCCCACCTTTCCCATTTATTGCACCGAACTGGTGCCTCCAACTTGCCAACCAATGCTAACTTTCATGTGTTCTCTTTCTTTCTTTCTTTTTTTTTCCCTTTCACATGGGAATGGACCCCACAATTCTTCCCCTCCAACCCATGAGGAAGAAGAATAATCTTGGGGTCAACCATTTGGTGGGACCCGCCCTTATGAAGGGCTCCACAATTCCTACAGTTAATTGACAGAATTCAAACTTATCTCTTGGTAAAATCTTAGTTAACATTAGGGGTGGAAGTAGGCCAAGCGGCCTATCAGGGGGCCTACAGCCTAGCCTACTATAGGCCTGACCTATTTAATAATTTAGGCTAGACCAAGGTCTTTTTATAAGCCTATTTAATTAAATAGGCCAGGCTCCTATATCAAAGGCCTGGCCTATAGGCCTACAGGCCGGCTTATATTATTTTTATAATAATAATAATATATATAATATAATATTTTTATATTTTATATATTTAAAATATATTTTTTTAATCTAAAATATCCATAACTCTAAAATTCTCAATTTTTCCCCTCATTCTCATTTTTCAGAATGTCTATTTTTGGCCTATTTTTGGCCATGGCCTATTTTTGGCCTCTTTCTTGATAGGCCTAAATAGGCCAACAGGTCAGGCCGGGCTTAAATGATTTTGTAAACAGGCCAGGTCAGGCCTATTTTTTGGCCTACAGTAGGCTAATAGGTTAGGCTCAGGCCATGACTTTGTCATGCAGGCTTAGCCTATTTTAGCCAAGGCCTAGCCTGGCCTGGCCTACTTCCACTCCTAGTTAACATGTCAAATTCATTTTCATCAGTATGAATCTTTTCAAGCTGTAGTAGTTTTTTCTCCAATACATCCCTAATACAATGATATCTTATATAAATGTGCTTTGATCTTGAATGGAATGAGGAATTCTTCCCAAGTTAGATAGCACTCTGGCTATCGCAAAATAGTTGATATCTGTCCTACTGATAACCAAGTTTAGTTAAGAACTTCTGCATCCACAACAACTCTTTACATGCTTCTGTTGCTGCAATGAATTCTACTTTAGTAGTAGAGAGGACAATATATTTCTGTAACTTTGATTGTCATGACACAGCCCCCCCTGCAAATGAAATCAGGTAACCTGAAGTTGACTTTCTTGAGTCAATATTGCCAACCACATCCACATCTATGTAGCCAACTAACAGAGGTTTGGCATATTCAAAACATAAGCATATTTTGGAAGTATTACAAAGATACCTGAAAATCCATTTTACAGCACCCCAGTGTTCCTTGCCAAGATTTGAAAGGAACTGTCTGACTACTCCTACTGTATGAGCGATATCCGAATGAGTGCAAACCATAGCGTACATTAAACTCCCCACTACTAAAGCATATAGAACCTTATTCATTTCCTCTTTCTTCTTCTCTGAGAAAGGGCTTTGACTGGAACTTAATCTAAAGTGATTAGCAAAAGGACAACTAACCGCCTCAACCTGATCCATATTGAAACTTTGAAGTACCTTTTTGATGTAATTCTCTGCAACAACCACAATTTCTTGGCACCTCTATCTCTTATTATCTTCATGCCAAGAATTTGCTTTGCTGGCCCCAAATCTTTCATTACAAAAAACTTAGCTGCTTCTTCAGCCTATTAATTCTAGAAATATTCTAGTTAACAATCAGCATATCATTCGCATACAGCAAAAGAATAATGAAATCATCATCAGTGAATTTCTGCACAAAAACACAGTGGTCTGAAGTAGTTTTGTTGTAGTTTTGCTCCCCTATAACTAACTCAAATTTCTTATAACACTGTCTTGGTGCCTGTTTTAATCCATATAGACTTTTCTTTAGTCTGCACACATGGTTTTCTTTTCGTCTTTCTTTGAAACCCTCTGGCTACTCCATGTATATTTCTTCTTCCAACTCTCCATGAAGAAATGCAGTTTTTACATCCATTTGCTCAACTTCCAAGTCAAGACTTGCTATTAAACCCAGCACAGTAAGAATGGATGTCATTTTCCCGACAGGTGAAAAAATTTCGTCAAAGTCAATACCTTTCCTTTGGTTGTATCCTTTTACAACCATCCTGGACTTGAATCACGGATGGGGATTATGCTCTTTATGCTTAATCCTGAACACCCACCTATTCTTCAAAGCTTTCTTGCCTTTTGGCAACTTCACTGGTTTGAATGTCTTATTCTTATGCAAGGACTTCATCTCATCTTGCATGGCTTCAAGCCACTTCTGCTTGTGTTCATCTTCTATGGCTTCTTCAAAATTCTCAGGTTGTCTCCTGTCAATGAGTAAAGCATACTCATTACTAGAGTATCTTATAGATTGTTGTCTTATTCTACTAGATCTCCTTAATAGAGGTGGGGAAGCCACTGGTGCTGGTGGTTGATTATTTTCATCATCTGATTCAACTTCAATAGGAGCATCATCTCTACCAGGATTACCATCCTAAACTTCATCTCCAACCTGCCTTGACATCGACGTTAGAGGAACTAATTTCAAGTATGGAGTCACCATTGAAACTTTCAATATTTCTCTCCACTTTGTCAATATCTTCAATGGTTTGATCTTCAACAAACCCAGCATCACGGCTCCTAACAAGCTTTTTCTGGACTGCATCATAAAATTTATAGCCAAATTGATTTTGACCATAGCCAACAAATATACACTATCGTGTCTTGATATCAAGCTTGGATCTTTCATCTATCGGAATATACACAAAAGCTTTGCAACCAAACACCCGTAAATGATCATAAAAAACATCTTTTCCTGACCATACTATTTCTGGAGTATCAAACTGAAAAAGGACATAGGGTGACAGATTTAATACATGTACAGCTATAGTTAATGCTTCGCCCCAAAAGGTTTTGAATAACTTTGCATGTGAGAGTAAGCATCTAACTCTTTCCATCAAAGTCCTACTCATCCTCTCAGCTAGGCCATTTAACTGCAGCTTTTTTATAGGTGTTGTTTGATGCCGAATACCATGTTCTTTACAATAAGCATAAAGAGGTGTTGTTTAAGGTATATACCCATGTCTTCCTAGAATGATCATCAATGAAAGTCACAAAATATTGAGCACCACTAAGTGACTTTGACATTGGACCACACAAGTCTGAATGCACCAGATTTAACACATTCTTCATTCTGGAAGGAGGTGAACTCTTCAAAACAACTATGTTCTACTTTCCTGCTAAACAATCAAAACATTTCCTTAAATGCACATTGTCTATTCCAGGTAACACTTTCTTCTTGGCCAAACACGTCATCCCTTTCTCGCTCATGTGATCGGGTCTCTGATACCATAACTCAAGTGCACTATCTTTCTCTACGACATTTAATATGTCGTTGGAGAGTTTTGCCAACATTAGATATAGAGATGAATGCTTTTTTCCTCTGGTCACCACCAAGGAACCTTTAGTAAGTTTCCATTGGCCATTCTTGAAGGTGTTACAGAAACCTTCATTATCAAGTCTGCCTGCAGAAACCAAATTCAGGCGAATGTCTAGAATATGTTTGACATCTCTCAGGACTCACCTCGTGCCATTTTCTGTTTCCTAAGATATATTTACTTTGCCTACAACTTTCGACAGGTTGTAATTTCCCATTATAACAACACCAAAATCTCATGGTGTGTAAGATGAGAAGAACTCTTTTCGAGAGGTTGCATGAATAGTAGCACCACTATCAACCACCCAACTGGTTTCATGGGATGTGAGATTGACTATATTATTGTCATATAAAACATGAAATTGATTGACAGTATTTGCTTGTTCATCATCACTACTGTCATCTTTCTTTGCTTCTTTGCCTTTGTCTTTCTTGAACTTCATGTAGAATCTTTTGATGTCATTTCTTCTTGTAGTAGTGATATTCGAGATTTGCATGCTTGTTTGACTTTCCACGGCTTGTCTCTGGACTTTGGACCATTTGACTGGCTCCTCCCTCTTGTATTTGTAACCAGAACTTTTGATTGTGATGAAAATGATGAACTTTGTGATCTTCTTCTTATCTCTTCATTCAGAACATCACTTTTAACGTATTCCATATTTA
This sequence comes from Ceratonia siliqua, assembly GCA_034509205.1. NCBI lineage: Eukaryota > Viridiplantae > Streptophyta > Magnoliopsida > Fabales > Fabaceae > Ceratonia > Ceratonia siliqua. The sequence continues at coordinate 4,046,115 of JASKGM010000012.1, read as the reverse complement.
CAACACCGTTAGGTGCTGAATTGGTGATGGAGATCTTCTGAGTTTTTCATAACTCTGGCAGGGAGGCAAGTACCAAGAGGGCAAATACCTCATTGTCAAACTTTACGCCCATTGCCGATAACTGGTCCACGATTCCTTGCATTTTGTTCAAGTAATCTACTGCCGAAGTACCTTCTCGATATTTTACCTGCTTCAATTTTATCAGGTAAAATAATTTATTGTTGCCTGTTTTGGAAGCATACAGCTCCTCGAGCTTATTTTACATAATTCGAGTACGAGTCTCATTACAAATGTGATTATACACATTGTCTTCGACAAATTGTTTGATGTAGCCACACACTTGCTCATGCTCAAAAGCCCATTCCTCGTCAGATTTACCATCGGGTTTAGCAAATGTAATTTCGTCACAAATAGGAGATCCTTCATCTTGTTTCTCCACATGTGGTAATTCGTGACATTCAAGCTTATCATTTTTCTAGTTTTGTCCTCCATGGTGAACACTCAAAACAAGAACCAAAAAGCTCTGATACCACTTGTTGGTCAGCGGACTCCAGTGTATGAACAATTGTACCAAAAATTACACCAAGAAAATTTTTAGGAAAAGTTGGAAGGGTTACAAACGGTCCCACGTAAAATCTAATATCCTTAGACAAAATTTTCCTAGACATGCAATTAATAGCACAAGTACAATACTAACAGTACAAAATAATCAATAAAATGACACCACAAAATTAACGTGGTTCACCCTTAATTTTTGGGCAACGCCCACGTGCCAAAATCCAAATAAATCTTTCGCTAATAAAAAAAGTGGGTATAATAAGAGAGTCTTCTCCAAACAAATTCTAGAGGTACAAACACAACAATGATATCTATCCAAAATAAGGGCACTCAAGGTATTTCCCAAAAATATTTCCTCACTATTTTGTCACTTTTGTGGTATAGTGATATCAGAACTGTTTTGGTTCTTGTTCTGAGTGTTCACCATGGAGGCCAAAACTCCAACACCTTCCTCTTATTTGTACCATGGATGTAAAACCGAGACAGATGCAACACCAGACATCCTTATTGACTTAGAATTTTCCTTTTATGAATAGATAAAAGTGAAGAAACAATTATAAATTTCTATACACAAGGGATGCTTCTCCACCATCTTTATAATTCATGCCACATTACCAACTTCCCAAAAGCTTAAACTGATATGAATCTAACCGAATAATACATAGCAGGTTAAAACACTGCATCTTAATTCTTAAATAAAATTATCAAAGATGAAAATGTTCTATACAACATTTTATATATAACAGCTTTTCAAATGTCATGGACGAACCTTTCATCTTTTCCTTCAAATGAATTGTAGTACCAAGTCAATAAGTGAATATTATTTACTCCAAAAATATAAATAAATAAAACAATACACATACATAGACTTGGTAGAAAGAAACGTACCTTGAGTTTTCCTGCAATAAATGGAGGAAAATTTCTACTTCAAGGTCTTGAGTCGACAATTTGCTTGAGCAAGGAATGTTTAACCTTTTCCTCACTTCAAGCAAAACATTTCTATAAGATGGCCTCCAACCCCTATGAAGAACAAACCAAACAGAACAATTTACTCAAATCAAGCACCTCAACAATATAAGAAAATTTCCAATTATTACCTGGCAATACCACAAAAATAGAGTGATGAATAAAACTTCACAATAGGTATTGCTCCACCAAATCAGGCAACACAATGGATGTTATTCTATAAATTGTAAACTAAAATTTGACAGAATTGAAAAAAATATATAATAAGAGAACAAATCCTGCGTGCAATAACCTTAACGTAGACCTGGCATCAGCTGCAAGGAATAAAAATCGTGACTCAAGTGCAGCTATAAATTCTTCTCGTTCTTGAAGGTCCACTCCAATCATTGCACGGTCCACCTCAGCTCTACTCGTGATTGATTTTAGCAAAGGGCTGAAGTAGCTGATACATCAAACAGTAAAACAATATTTATCACTATTCAAGAATTTAGAAAAATGTAAATTATGACCTCACACATTACTCCGCAAGATAAATTTTCACAATTGCAGAAGAATTTATCCACCTCGGACCAAAAAGGATTGTTTCAAGCTCATACAACTCTGAGTCCGTGGCGAGTTCAAGCACTGAGCGGAGCTCCGGATCAAATGCACCTGTGAGCTTGATCAGTTCAGCGTAACACCTCAAGATGAAAACTAGAGAAACCCATATGAGAGACAACAAAAGAGAAGAAGAGATAAGGAGAGTCACCTTCCCTATCTCTTGAAATTGCTGCTTGAACACAAATTTTCAGCCTCCGACCATTTAGACGCCTGGGTAAAACAAAAATCTGAAGCACAACAGCAAAAAAAAAGGTGTTATTCAGGTTTTACATTGATTAAATCATACTTCCGTTTTCACTTGTCTCATTGTAATGATGACGTATAAAGATAATTCAGTTTAGTTCAGTTAACTAAACTCCAGAAATAGTATTTTTCCTGTTCCGTTTGTTTGGTTTAATTTTCTGGGGAAACAAACAGAAGCAGAAATGCGAAAACAGATAGAGAAGAGACAGAAGGCGACGAAGCTTACTGGGGTGGAGAGATTGGAAGTGGAGGAAAGGAAGGAGAAGAAGTTCGGCGCCAGAGCAGTTGCAGACGTCATAAGCTCCCCAGAAGTTCGGCGCCGAAGCACTCAACAATTTTTCACTTCCCTAAAAATCCAATACTATATAGGCCACGTATTAATTTTACGGACAAACTAATATAGGAGTCCAAATGAATTTAAAAAGAAATAAGAACATTTATAGGATCCTTTAGATACCAGAAACAGTATTAAAAATTTAATTAAAATTTTTATATTTTATATTTGGATTATATACTAAATTAGGACTTAAATTTGAGATTTTGAATCAGTTTCGTATTCTATTATTTAAAGGTAAGATTTATAATTAATATTTTTTAAATGTAATTAATTATTTAAATTTATAATACATTTTTTGTAAGAAATATATATACTTTTTAATTTAACTTAATTTATGCTGCACCAAAATTTTCAAAAATAAAATATATATGAAACAAATTACAGGAACCAATTTAAAAATTGAGAAATAAAAAATGCTCTATATTTTTATTTGTGCATTTAATTTTTATACAACAGATAAAAGTTTGACAAAAGTAAAAAAAAAAATCATAATATTGAAATACCTCATTGAAAATAGTTGACGGAGTATTCAATTATATCAACGAACAAACTAATATAATATTTTATGACTATACCAAAAAAAAGCACTTTAACGTAAAAAAATCAATAAACTAATTAGAAAGAGAAGACATGTTGGGCGCTATTGAAAGTTTTTTTTAAGTAAAATATTTTTTTTTCTGAAAAACTCAAAAGACTTTTTGTGTGATAAATATAAATATTAGAATAATTTGAATTACCTTAATCTAATGAATAGTTAATTTTATTTATTATTTTTAATTTTAATTTTTTAATTTATGTATATTATAATTTTTTTAGAATTTTTATTGTGTTATAACCCTTATCAACTTTTTTTAATATATATATATATATATATATATATAGAGAGAGAGAGAGAGAGAGAGAGAGAGAGAGAGAGAGAGAGAGAGAGAGAGATTACTACTTTTTGATTGTGTTGTGGTAACCTCCACATTTTCAATTATTAAAAAATCACTTTTGGTTCTTTAAAATATACAATGCAAGAGTACTTCAATTATTTAATATTTCACCTGAAGAATATAATAAATACAATGTATTTTTATTTTTTTTCCATAACATAAATGTCTTAAATGTACTTATATTTATTGTGTTATTTAAATAAATACTAATTAAAATTTCCTAACGTTTATTGCGATTTTTAAAAGAAGATGAGTAATTTTTTGGTTTAATTGAAAATATAAATATTGCTAAACTCCACAATACAGATAATATATATATATATACACTAAAAAAATGGTTAGTTTTACAGAATATAATATCAAAAGGACAAATTCTACTGCCAAGGAATCAATTGGTTAATCAGTGATTGGAAAATTTAGGTACAAGGTTAGTAACGTTAACATTTTTCCAGAGCTCAAAGGTTAATTGCCAAAATTTTCTCTGCAAAATACTCAGTAAATATTCTGTAATGTGGAAGCTAATTTATCTGTTAAAATTTTCAACTTTTTGTCCCTCAATTGCAAGGATGAGATTATAAAAAATATATATATTGCAGGGATGAGCATCACATCACCTCTTTTTATAGTCACAACCAAATGGGAATTTTCTAGTTTGCTGTAATTTCTGTCAATCTAAGTGTTTAAGACAACCAGAGAGAATGCTGAGATGAAGGAAGTTCAAAAAGGAGGGGAAAGTCGCCAAGAGTTTGGTTAAAGAAATGTGTAGTACAAAGTTCTCCCCAAAAGCACCCATTTTGTGATCTAACATGTTGCTCTGGAAGATAGACACCAACTGGACCCAGCTTCCCCTTAAAGTACACAAAACTACAAAATTACTATAACTCTCTACACAACGCCTATGGAACGAAGACATAGGTCTAGACGACTTGTGAGTGCAAAATGCCTACTCACACTTGATGGATCGATATATGTGACGGACAAAGAACAGAGCTGCACGGAATCCAACAGTTCCAAGCATCAAAAAGAAACCATAGCATATACAGGCCATGTACCCAAAGAAAAATGAGGTCTGCATGAATCCAGACATATCGGACCGTGCATAGTAGTAGTACAAACAATAGGCATAGATAAATAAGCCAGTTGACCCACCACAGAGGAATGATCTGTACAAAAACAAGACACATAGGTCAAGCTCAGTGAGTACACAAAAAATATTTCTCTTTAATACCAACTTTCATGGAAGTTCATGTAAGTTGTAACTCAAATTTAAGTGAGAATTTTCAAAATTGACACTAAAATAATGCGTGTAATGAATCAACCTTTCTCAACAGAACATATCCCAAAAATCAAAGCAACAATGCAATAGGTCAAAAGAAAATAATAATGAATATAGAAATGCATCAATAAAGCAAGAAAGCTTTCATTTCAAGACCAGAAGAAGCAACATATAGAAAATCAAGATATAAATCACGAACCATTTGACAGCTCTATATCCAAAAGAAAAATAGGTACAAAGCAATATTTGCCAAAGAGCTTTCAATGTTGAAAACCACAAGCTAAAGGATTCAAACTAAAAGCATATACCATAACATTTCTCTCTAATGAATATAATATATTTAAAGCATACAATATGTACGTTAAACCAATAAGCATCATTAATTTAGCAATCAATTTAAGGCCTAAGTTAGCATGCATAATTGCCAACCAATAAGAAAAATTGTGATAAACAGTGACTTCATACCTCCACCACCACTCATGGTCCTCAGCAGCAAGCTGGAAGTATGTCAATGCCACAGTAATGAAAGCCGTAACAATCAAGAGAATGATGAAGACAATGAACAGGATGCTGTAGATGGTATAAATCCTGTGACCCCAAACACTGGCAAATATGTAGTAAAGTTCAATGTATATTGCACTAAAAGGCAAAAACCCTGCCATTCCCATCTGAGGAATTGTTCGGCGATACCATGGCAAAGGCGGAATCTCCCTGGGATATTTGGTTGTGCGGCAGGGAGCTTGGAATTCTGCCTTGCTATTCTTCCCCGCAATCCCACCCAACACGAGTAAAGGCGATGTTACAAGAGTCCATATGAGAACTATCACCACAATTGTTCCAAATGGAAGGGCAGCAGTGGCATTGTAAACAATTGCAACAGTATTCAGAAAGCAAAATGTAAGAAACAGAGGTCCACAGAAAAGGCATCCGGTCAATAGTAGATTCCTAACCTGTCATGAGAAAGGACAAGTATATAGTGATCAATGATAGAAAACAAATGCCAGCTCAATGGATACCGAAGCAAATTGCAGAAAATTCATAAGTGCATACCCAGTTTGTTCCTTCTAGCTGACAATAAAATGATGTTGCAATATAGCCAGCAATCCCTGAAGTGAGTGCATATATGACAACGAGTGCGGTAAATAGAGCCCCTCGATTGTACGGATAAAATACGCCAACAAGTGCCAGAATGAATATGAATATCGTGCTGCATAATATGCATAAATACAATTTATTGAGACAGAACAATAAAGAACATACATAGGAAAACTGTCCTGATATGAGCTTTTGTGGTTGACAAATTGGAAGGGATCAGATTTGAAGAAACTTACAGAGCAAACAGTTGGGTACCAGATCCAAGGGCAGCTGCAAATATAGACTTGTACTTGGGAAACCTAAATACATCTCCATGGATATACTTCCAACCAGTCTCTTCCTGGTCCTCAGCAGATTCCTCATCATGGGCATACCTATTTTAAAGACAAACAAGTGTAATATCCACATTTCAGCTAAAGAATAAAAATTCCCTAGCATAGTTATAGTCAAAAGACCAACCCTATAACAGATACAGTGAAAAGGTTCTTACTTGACAAAATCATTCTTAAGGACCCGCATTAAAATAGTTGCAAGAAACCCAGTTAGAAGGAGAACTGTCACACATGAATTTATGATTGAGAACCAGTGGATTTCCAAATGATGGGGCAATGAGGATGATTGAGAATACTTGTCCATCCGCTTCTCAAAAGGAGTGTTAGTCTCTTTCCATTTTACAGTATACAGAAATTCCACATTGACTTCATTATCCTCTGTAAGGTCTACAAGGGCATTTGGATCTGTTCGGACATTGATTTCAATGACACGGTCCTTGTTGTAGAAGATGTCAAAGTGAATATGCTTGTACAGGTAATACTTATAATCACTTGGGTCTTTTCCTTCCTTATCAACTTTTCCTATGAAACCCCAGATAGGTAAGTCGTCATAATACATTTGAAAGTAGTAGTCTTTGCGGACAGCGGATCGAAACTTGGCCACTTCTTCCTTTTTGAGCTTCTTTTCGCAAACTCTTTCAGAATCTTTGTCCCGCTGGAATTCAAGTTTGTAAGGAGCACTAACTAAACGATCTCCATTTAAGACTTCACCAAGAGCTTCCTTTTTCTCCTTCAAATGATCTGCAATCAAGATCAAACAAATAAGATGACAACTCACCAAGATGAAAAATGAATGAAAAAGGATGAATAATAAAATACCAAAACCAACCTGGCAAACAGAATGCGAGATCAAAGTAGCGATAGGTTTCGCTGAAAAGAAAAAGAAGGAATTTATTATAAATAAATATATCATTCATAAACCTCCAACAAATTCAAACAGAAATTTAACTGTTCAACATGAATATACCTCATCCTGTCAGCAGGAGATACACACACACAAGCACAAACAAAGACTGACTAGTGTTAACATGATCTAATAGGTTGATCAATTATCAAGTTCTTATCAATGATTCAGGATACATCAAACTATCAAAGAGGTAAGGGAAGTTGTCTTAAATACATCTCATTACACTAGTCTCTAACAATAGATCCAGAATTCAGAAACCACATCCAAGTTCAGGATCCGAGATATATGCTCCATGATTCCAACCTAAGGCATACTAGTAAAGGCCAAAATTGTTGATTTTTGGGGGGGGGGGGGGAGGGGGGAATCTAGGACACATCAGCACCTGGCACTTAAGAATATGATAACTACACTTCCCAGCTCAGCCAAATATAACAATCTGGGTTTCCTTGTTACACCAAAAAAAAAAACTCTGGGTTTGAGAAAAGTGCATTACTTTGCATTTATATACTCACTTAAAAAATTCATCCCACAGACAAATTAGATAACACTTGGGTAATTGACATTTCTTAGCGGTTTTGTGGGGAAAGAAAGGAAAATCAGATAAGTCAAATTCCCATTCAAACACTATTCGCAAGGAATAAACTTAGATCCAGCTGACAAGAACAAATTGCCCAACACTTAAATTCAATCCAACAAACAATTCATCGTAAAAAGTTTTCAGTTTCCAGATATCAAATCTGAAACCTTGAGAAAGCAGGCGGATGGAGCAAGCGAATTACCTGGGATTATGAAAAGGGCCAACCTTGTTAGCATAAAGGGGGACCGGATCTCCTTCTTTGTAACGATGATCCGATGCATCCGATCTCACATGGCTCACACCGCCGAGAACAACAAAGGCTATGACCAAAATGGCCACCACCTTCCCCATTGTTCACCCTTTTCCCTTTCAAAAGAAGCAAACGGAGAGAGAGACAAGGGAAGATAGGGAAAAGAAAGAAAGAGCTGTGAGCAAAGGCCACGAAATGGAAGGGGGTTTATAAACTGGAAGGAAGCGTTGGGAGCAGCAGCCGAGGCGGAGTGAATGAGATTCGGAATATTTACCGGTCTAACAGTGACACAGACTCAGCGCCTCACTGATATGTTTGATGTTTCACCTTACCGGGCAAAGCCGTTTCTTCAGTGCTTTAGTCTCTTTTTTTTTTTTTCTTTTTTTATACAGCATTGGAATGAATGCTAATTCACTGCTTAAAATTAATTTATTATAAATGCTTATGATATTTGTGATAATTTCATTTACGTAATTTTTATAAATTCTGTATCCAATTATAAAATTATAATGCCTTATCAAAATACAGTATACTGAAACTCAATTAAAAATAAAATAAGAATAGAACTTAAATTTTGTTGCTTTTTTTTTTAGTTGTCAAAATAAATTGGGAGTTGTGATTATTAATAATTGAACTTAAGCTACATAAGATTATATCTTATCACTAGATTATAATTTGTAGATAGTATTTAAAAATAACATTTACTATATAATTTGTACCAACCTGCCTTAAGTTAAGGTTGGGTGGGTTGAAATATTTTTTTATTTTGATAGATAAATTGGTTGACAATTTTTTTTTTTATATTAGAAGGTGGAAATTAAATATTGCCATACAAGATCCATATTTTTTAAGTAGTATGTTTGACGATAATTAAAATGATATTAAAATAAATTTAAAAATATGTAAATTTTAATTGATATGAAAAATTTTATAACTAAATTAAAATTTATCTCAAATTTTGAAGATTAAAAGTACACTTTAATCCTTCATAAAAAAAAAAGTGCACTTTATTCCTTTTAAAATTATGCCTTATAAGTTATACTGATGATATAAATGAGAGTAAAATTTCATACAAAATTATTTTGAAATATGATATTTTAAAATATTAGAAAATTATTTACTCAATATTTTTATATGTAGTTTTATAATTTTAAATTAAAATAATTAAAATAATTATATATAAAAATTAAAATATGGTGATTTTTTAGAATTATTTGACAAAATTATTTTTATATAAATTAAGTATATAAATTTGTCAATGCATTTTTATAAATTTTTGTTTTAAACTATATTTATAACCAATTTTTTTAACTTTTTTTATACAAATACTTATTTAAATATTTGTCAAATGAAATTTGGTTTACCCTAATCATAAAAACTTTGGTGGGAGACAATTTTTAAATAACTAATTTATTAGAAGTAAATAGTTCAATTAATTAAAAAAATAAGCATATATTAAAGATATCGCTTTTTTACGGAAGCGTGTATTAAAGACATTAACGTCCATGTTCAATATATTTTTTAAAAAAAAAAACTTCTGGTAATTTTTTTACTGACTCATATTAACGTCATTGTCAAGGTGTCAGCACTTGATTGGTTAAAAATTGTGAAGTATGAGATTGAGTGCGAATGTGGGTGCTTTCTCCCCTACTAGGGGAGATTTTTTAATTTTTAAAATTATGTTTTAGTTTTTTAATTTTTATTATAATTTTTATTTTAGAAATAAATTAAAAGAATTTAAAAAAATTGAAAAGATCAAAAAAATCAAAATATTATTTTTAATTATTTTTATTATATTTTTTGAATTATTTTTTAAACAATGTTTTATGTAAATTTTTTAATACTTTTTAATTTTTTTTAAATTTTTTAACTTATTTTTTAAAACAAAAAAATAAAAAATTTTATATTTTATATTTTAAAGTACTCGGGTAGCATAGAATCCCCGGAGAATGTGAGATGGTGGTCAACTCCTTGGGATAATCATAACCTGTCTTTTGATCCAGATCCGGTAGTCTTAGGGCATTAAGATTATGAAACGTGTACAATTTGATCAATAAATCAGAAAATTGCTAATAAACACCTACGAGATTATTTTTTGGCAGTTTCTATGCAATTTTTTTAAATTTAATTTTTAAATTTTTTTTGAAATTTTAAAATTTTTTATTTAAAATAATTTAAAAGAATATAAATAAATAAAAAGAATTATTTTTATTTATTTTTTGTTTTTTACTTTATTTTTAATTTATTTTTAAATATTTTTGTTATAAAATATTTTTTAATTTTTTTAAAATTATTTCTTAAAATAAGGATTTTAAAAAAAATAATAAACTAAAAAAATTTTAATTTTTTCCAACTCTGGAAATAGGAGAGAAATCACCTATTTATTTTCAAATAAGCTATAATCAAACAATTTATTGTTTGATGAAAAATATGATTATTGCAAGTAAAAATTAAATAACATTTTTCTATCTGTATTTTTATTTTATACAAATCAAGATGGTATATATTAAAAAGGGAAGAAAAAAAAGCAGATAGCTTGATTAGTAGGTAAGAGAAATTTAATATTGTTAAAATAGGCCCACGGGTAAAGTCTCTTACAAGTCACATTAAGATAAGCCAGGTTGGTCCATCTAAATAATAGATTAGGAAAATCACAACCCAAACGGCCAAACCTAGTCTTAGTTGATAGAAATTGTTGACTCCTTTAACTCACCTAAAATAAAATGTTATAAAATATCACAAATTTTGAATTTCTTTAAATATACAAATTGTTAATAGATAAATATTATTAATTTAAATCAACTAGCTTAACTAAACTCATAAATTAGAATAGGCATGTAGTTTAGTAATATTATAATTGTTTTTAATTGAAGGTAATCTTAAAAAAAATATATATATATATATATTAATTATTGAAATTATAATTTTTTATAAATTAATATTAGATTGCACTTAAATAATTTAGCAATATCTAATTTTTATTGATAATCATGTTAGGTTAGGGGCTTAACTTAAACATGTTAGAAAATTTAAAATAATTTATATTCAAGTTTGGTTCAACCAAATTTTAAATTTGAATTGGTTCAATTATTAAATGACTCAACTTAAATAACATATTAAATTTGTTTAATTAAACAAATTGGGTTTAACAATTTAATATTCAATCCATTAAATCTTGCTAGCAAGCTTGAGAAAAAATATTTATTTGTAGTTTTTCATTGAAAAAAATGCATAATTGAGTTCTAATTTTTATTTGATTTTAATTTAGTCATTTTGTGAACTCATAGAAGGACCAAATTCATCTTAAATCAAAAAATTAAAAAACTGAATTATATATATATATTTTTTGTATTTATTTTATTATATATGACTTTAAATTTTTTTGGCATATTAATCTAACGAAATCATCACATAAAAAATTGTGAAGATAGGAGGGATGTTTTCAATTTTTAAAGAATATCATAATGAATATATTTTTTTATTAGTTACTTCGTTTTAGTTGCAGTTCGGATCTGCATGCATGCTTGTGGGGGCAGTTGTCCCCACAAGTTAAAATGTCTTTTTTTTTTTTGGTCCCAAGTTTGGAAGTTACTTCTATATAATTGATCATATGTGTATTTATAATATATTTGTTGATAAAAATATTTATAACATATTTTTTGCCGTTAAAATTTTTGAATCTGTCATACGCCAACGCACATGAGAATGCTAGACGGGAACGTTGGCCTCACCTAGAGAGAATTTGTATGGAGAATAGTTATTGAATAGATAAATTATATTCCCACATTTTTTTATTATAAATATAATATAAAAAAATATTATTGATAAATAGGAGCGTCGGCTATTGTAGGTGTGTAAAAAATTTTAGAAATTATATATATAATGTAATATATAGTATTTTAAATATGAAAATATGAGTTGTAGTCCTCCAAAAATTTTAAGAAATTATATATATATATATAATGTAATATATAGTATTTTAAATATAAAAAATATGAGTTGTAACCTCTTCAAAAGTTATAAAAAATTCTATATATAATATAATATATAATATTTTAAATATAAAAATATTATAATTTAACTCTATAATTTTTTATTTAGCCTCCCTACTCAATGTTATAGCTCTACCATTATTGATAAATAATAATAAATGTGAAAGGGTGTGAGAGAAGTGTGAGAGAAAAAGGTACGAGAATAACGTTGTTGTATTGAATAAATGTAATACCTTTTTAAGATATGATAAATAATCAGATTTTGAAGCTGTTAAAAATAGGAGCTTAATACGTTATAATCTTCAATCGTGATTGTTGATATGCAAATTATAACTTTTGTACTTTGCAAATCAACGACCATGATTGAAGGCCGTATGCATAGAAAAATCCTTAAAGATATGGTGCTTATGTTTTACCATAACCTCTTTAAAGAAGAGAATCCTACTGGGACATGGGCGATGACTAAATGGTCGTTTGGGCCTGGAAGTGGATTTTTTTTAAAAAAGAGTGCTTTTTCAAAATATGGGTGTGTGGATTAAATAAAAATCAAAAGTGTTCTTTCTTTCTAAAAAAAGGCAAGAATACTTGCTTTTTTAAGAAGCAAAAAATTAAAGCTTAAAAAATAATAATATCTAATAGAAAAGAGAAAATCAAAATTCAAATATTATTACTCTTAGAAAATTTCTAAATTACCAACCATATCCTGACTGCATTTTAGGGTTTTACCTTCTCTTTCAGATTCACATTTCATCTCCCCTATCCTCGTTGTTGACTTGGAGCAAGCAGAATCAGCCACCATTCAAGCCGTTCAGCCACACTTATCGTCGCCATGGACTCCTTTCACTTCGCGCTCTCATCTTTGCTTCAATATCTCTCTCTCACTAGATCAAAAATTTGATATTTCCCTTTTTTGTGCTTTGATCATCGCAAGTGGGTGTCCTCTTTTTATGTCAATTTGGGAGTGTTTATGGGTCGATCTTTTCTTCTTTTTTTGAAAATTGCAGCGTCTGCTTTGACAATTTGGATATGATTTCCCTCAATTTATCTTTTTTTTAGGTTGTTCCAATTCCTAGGTTGAACTAGTTTGCCTCTTTGCATATCTTGTAATGGTGGGGGAGATGAGGGCGACATAGAAAAGAATCAGATATGGGAGGGGGAGATGGGGTTTTTTTTTTCATAAGTTTAATAAAATTATAATAAAAATTTATTTTGTAAAAATAAAAAATTAATATATTTTATTATTTTAAATTTAATTAAAAAACTAATTCCGAAAATTTGTAATAAAATATTTTTTTATTTAAACATAATATAAAAAAATATTTCTATTTGTCATTTTTAATAATTTACTTATATAAAAGTACTTTTAAAATTTTACATTCAAACTTATATAATTTTTTTAATAAAATTATTTCCACACAACATCTAAACATCAAATAATTATTTTTTTAAAATACTTGTTAAAAAATATAATTCCATTCGAACAACCTTAAGGCAGATGGCCTTGTATTGTTGGGCCACTTTTGGGACCATCTTGAAAATGACGTAACCAACTCGGAAATGAAAGGCTATCTTTGCTTTGGGTGGTCATGAAGCGCAAGGCAATGGCTACCCCGCTTGTTTTACTTCCCAAAATAGATATCCCAAGTTTATTAATCAATTTCAGCCCATCTCTTTATGTAATATTCTGTACAAATACTTTAGAGTAGTTGACTTATATCAAGGTGTAGTATCTAAGCCCAATGACTGGTTATGGAGAGAGATGGCAAAAATTTGGTACAAAGTGGTTGCTTGAACTACATGCGAATGCTTTGGATTCAATGTCGTCTAGTTATATTATAACTGTTTAGTGCATGTTAAACGACTACGATGCATCTCTTACATTTTTTTGTCCCATGTGCATCTCAATGTACACTTTTATTTTTATTATGATCGTTTAACATACGTTGGACAGTCACGATTACCTCAATTAGACGTGGTGTATCGATTACCTCAACTAAGCAATTGCACCATATATGCATTTGGAAAAATAGGAAATGGACATTGAGCAAGATTTTGATTCAACCCAAGGACCAAAAGATAACCACATGTCCTATAAATGCCATCCACACAAATATAATGAAATTGACACACTCTTACTATTCAGTCATTTTATTACTTGGAACAAATTTAATCTAAGCATCGGAGTTTGCTTTAGCCCACCTTGCTTGCAGTATTGATAGGATTCGACCGATCTAACATGCTCACATATTGACCTCGATACCTTAACCAACCGGTCCTCAAACGTATAATTATTGCTTCAGCTCATGTTAAACCATTAATACATTATTATTATTTTGAAAACAAACCGTATAATTATTGATATTTTAAAGAGTTAACAATCTCGTGAGATTAATTTAATTTAGTGGTTAAAAAAATATGCTTTCTATTTAATTTTTTGAATTTAAACTTTTAAATTGATATTAAAAAATGTATTCTCTTAAATATATTAAATTTAAAAATAAGCTTAATTCCGGTGTATAACTGGTCGAGAATAACTTTCAATAAAAAACTCAATGAATTTAGTATGATATATATAATTAATTCTCCATAGTATGCACCAACCGTGTGCATGTCGCAAGCAATAGTACAAAAAAATACTACAAACATGCTTTGCCTTCCAAATGAGAAAGATTGGGTTTAACGACTTAAAATAATTGAATTAACGAATATATCACGCTACAGGCTTCGGTCCACCACCCCCAAATTTGGTCGAGCAAGCTCGGAAGGGACCCGACCCTAGAGCCTTTACAGGAACAAGAAAAAACAAGCAGCAGCGGCACACCAGCAGCTACCGCCCACTACCACCAGGTGTTTTCCCTCTTCCTACTTCCTCTGATTCTTTGCGTTTTTCCTTTTTCTTTCTTTTTTTTCTCAAATTTGTTGTTTTATTTAAACGCAAATTTTGAACCCAAATTTCTCTCTTCTTCGCCTCTTTCACCTAATGCTAGATCTTGATTTTCCTCCATTGTCCATGGAAATTTGGGTTCCCGCTTTTGTGAAGAACGAGACTATCGTGGAAAAATAAATCCCACTTTTGGAACCTTCGAAGGTTCTAGCTTGGGGTTTAGTGGAGAGGTGAAGGAGGAGAAAAAGGAGGAGAAAATCTATGCAACCTGGATTGGCATTCTGGGGATTTGGGAGTTGCAATTTCTGCAGTGGTGCCGGATCGATGCCGAAAACAAGCGATTTCCACTCTTAGAGCTTGGCCGGCACCTCTCATTGGCCTATTTTGGAACATAGGTTTCGTCATTTTCAAAAAGAAAGACAAATTTGATGTTATAGTTGTAGGTTGCTGAAAATTTTGTTTGAAAAGAAGCAAGCATTTAAACTTGTGAGTTTTTTTTTTTTTTTCGTTTAATCAGGATACAAGGAGACAAAATGCTGCCATTTGGTTATGCCTAATACGAGGTAAACTTTTAAACTTTCTTGAGCCAAAAGGACAACATCGTCTCCGACATTTTCAATTTTTTTTAATCTTTTATCTGTTCAACTCCATCAGGAAAGAATGGTGTGACGAGAATATGTATACTATTGTTTTTTCATCTTTATTTGGAATGATTCGTGGGTTTTCTGAAGTCTGGTGTCTGCTTCCTCCCGGTTTGATTTTAGGTTTGCAGGGCTAGAAAATGGCAGACACAAACTCAGTTGGAGTGATTTTGGACTTTCTAAGGAGGAATCGGTTCACAAGAGCTGAGGCAGCTTTGCGCAGTGAGCTCAATAACCATCATGACTTAAACGGCTTCCTTCAGAAGCTTACCCTGGAAGAAAAGGCCTTATGTAATGCGTCAGAAAAGGATAAGGGGAAGCAAGTGCTAGAAAATCAAGGGTTGGATTTTCAAGATAATGTTGAAGTTTCTAAAGAACTTATTGTGAAGGAAATAGAGTGTGGGAATGGTAGAAATGTGACTGAAAGCCAATGTAAGAGTACTCATTCTATTGGGGAATGGAAAAGTTCTAATGAAGTGGCTGAGACAAGTGACAAAAACTTCACTTTCTCTAAGAGTTCAGAGGATAGTGTGCTTGATTTGTACTCACGGAAGTTCAATCTTAGCAATGGTCCTGTGGAGCTGTACCAAAATGATGGTGGTACTAGTGCCAAGAATACTATGAAGGCCCTAGTTTCTCAGCAATCAAAATATCAAACAAGTGAAGCTCTTGATATGGCCAATAGCAACACAAAATCTGGGGAGGAAAATACTGTGCCTGCTGATAAAAAATCCTCGTGGCTTGGAAGTAGTAGTAGAACCTCTGTGGAACAAAAGTATGATGGTATGCAAACCAAAGAACCTAGGAAACCTGATTGGCAGCCTAAATTTAAAAGTTCATCTTTTAAACAGAACTTTGTAGATAATCCCTGGTCAAGAACGGATGAGGATGAGAATTCATCATCAGACTTGTGGAAAGATTGTTCTGTCAAGACTGTTTTTCCCTTCTCCAAGGAAGAGATATCTACAATCTATGACGGTGCGACTTATTCTGACAAAAAAGAGGAAAACAACAGGGCAGAAATAAGTGACATTAGGGCAGCAATAAAAGAGCAGGTGGATGAAGTAGGGAGAGCTATTTATGTAGGCAAGTCACAAGGCATTTCTGAACAGATGACCATTGGCAGCTTAAATTTTCCTCTTGCACCTGAGAATCAGAAGGAAGCGTTACCTAGGCTTCCTCCTGTTAAACTCAAGTCAGAGGACAAGCCCTTGGCTGATAGCACTTTACTTATAGGGTCATATCTGGATGTGCCTGTTGGACAAGAAATTAACCCTGCAGGTTAGCTTATACATAAAGTTATTAAGTGAACCTTGTTCTTGGGAGGTTACCCTATCCTCGTTTGTATCTCTTCTCTTCCTTAATAATATTTCTTTTGTATATAAAAAAATGATTCTTCTCAATAAGTGATCTTAGTGCTGTGATATATCTATTTCTAATAATTGTATCGGTTGTGACTACTGCATTATTTGGTTGATAAACTTGTTCTAAAGACTAGCTTTGACTTTTGCATATGTGCTTCAGGTATGAGGAGAGCTGCTGGGGGCAGTTGGCTATCTGTAAGTCAAGGTATTACAGAGGATACATCCGATCTTGTATCTGGTTTTGCTACAGTTGGTGATGGCTTGTGTGAATCAGTTGACTATCCAAACGAATATTGGGACTCTGATGAATATGATGACGATGAAGATGTTGGATACATGAGACAACCTATTGAGGATGAGGCCTGGTTTTTGGCACATGAAATTGATTATCCAAGTGACAATGAAAAGGTGACTGGGCATGGAAGTGTTCCAGATCCTCAGGACAGAAGTCCAGCCAAAGATGAAGATGATGATCAATCTTTTGCTGAAGAGGATTCTTACTTCTCTGGAGAGCAATATATTCAAGCAAAGAATGTTGATCCAGTCATGACTTCAGACGATCCAATTGGTCTGACGGTAACTGAAATGTATGAAGAGACTAATGAGAATGAATTAATGGCTCAATATGATGGACAAGTGATGGATGAAGAAGAACTGAATCTAATGCGTGGAGAACCTGTCTGGCAGGGCTTTGTCTCTGAGCTCGTCTTACTGGGAGATGAGAAGATTCTGAATGATAGTGCAAGATCACAACATGAGGATATCTGCATGGATGATGATCAGCATGGTTCAGTTAGGTCAATTGGGGTAGGGATCAACAGTGATGCTGCAGATATTGGCAGTGAAGTGCGTGAAAGTTTGATTTGTGGCAGTAGTGAAGGGGATTTAGAATATTTCTGTGATGGTGATGCAGGGCTCTGTAACCCCAGACACTCTCATCATGATTTGGATAAGAAATCTATCAATAAATTGAACAAAAATAAGAAGAAAAAATGCAATAGTGAGTCAAATAAGTATGTCAATGGGGATGATAAAGGTGCATGCTTGCAGATGAATGCTCGTACTGATGGAAGCTTCTCATTTCCCCTATCACTGAAAGATGGCCAGATAATCCAGGCTGGCTCCAGTAAGTCCCTGTGGTCAAATAACTGCAATGCTGATGAAAATGACTGTCTAAATGCATTTGTGGGACCGGATAACATGCTTGCTTCATGGAGGCAGAAAAGCAGTGATTCTTCACCAATTAGAAGTTCTAGGGATGAGAATAATGCTAATGTTGTAAGATCCACCAACTCTTCTCCAACAGCAGTCTCAAATTATGAGTATACTGAAAGGGTGCATGCCAAGCTAGAAGAGGATGAAAAGGTTAGCATTGCAGGGGAAGAAGATCTGGGGGCATCACTTGAGGACGAAGAGGCTGCTGCTGTTCAAGAGCAAGTAAGGCAAATAAAGGCCCAGGAAGAGGAATTTGAAACCTTCAATCTAAAGATTGTGCACAGGAAAAACAGGCATGTCTTCATATATATACTGATCTGAGCTATAGATACTAATCGTAATTTTTTATGGGTCAAGATATACATCTCCAATAACACATGCCTACTGTTTTCGTTAATTTTCAAGTTACTTGAAGAAATTAGTATGTTAAAAGATTTTTTTTATAATGTGATATGAGTTTTGTGCAGCCAGACCTCCTTTTTTGAATTTTTATATGTAGAACAATATCTGTTGTATTCACTCTATCTCTTCTCTTCACTTCTGAGTTCTGAGTTCCAAATATGGTAATTATAAATCTGTGGGTTGCATGAATATTGGCTTATAAAAATGGTCATTTTTAAAAAAAATCTTTAGACACTTGATTGAGAAATTATGGAAGCATAAACAGCATTTTACTAATTTTTGGACCTGTTAATGCAATAGAAACTAGGATAATGGTTAAAGACTGCAAATCTATATTTCCTTTTTAAGTTTGAAGATCACCATCACTTTCTTAAAGCTATATTGAAAAAGTGTGTGTGTTATGATGAGTAAATGCTTAATTTATTATTAGCAATGTTGTAAACATACACTAAGTACATGATGGACCCACAGTTAAAATGACTTATATGCAAGAAAAAAGAAGGGTAAAAAGGTTATCAGCCAGGCCACACATGTGGCTGGCATTCCTAGAGTGCAGGAGGTTTTGGTTTTTGGGAAATGGGGTAGTGTGTGCTGGCTCTATTTTGTCCTATTGTGGAGAAAGGTGTTTAAGAAGTTT
>JASKGM010000012.1:3965813-4026804 GCA_034509205.1 Ceratonia siliqua | reverse complement strand
AACATATAATTAATTAATTTTATAAAATAAAAATTATTAAAAAAAACTTTAACAAAAACTTTAAAAAAATTTCTAAATTCTCCTACAGCCACAAAAGTGTGGCTGTAGGGGAGTGTTCCCCTAATTATATACCACAAAATTAACAGGTTTTGATTCACCATCTTCTAATTTTGTGGTTATTATTTTTATAAATAATTTATCTTAAATAATCATAAACCCTAAAAGATTAGTATAATAATATAAATAACCGTGCAATTTATAATTATACATATTATCATGTTTATTTAAGTTCATATTTTAGAATGAGGCCATCAAGATTTGTTCTCTAATTATGAATACTTTTGCAATATAAATAAATAAGGAAACGTCTAAGATATCGCCCCAAGTTTGGGGCGGTAGCCGTACAGCCCAAGAAATTTTTTTTTTATTTTTTTAATTATTTTTACTTTTTAATATTAATAAATTATTATTTATCTCATATATTTTTTAAAAAAATTTTTAAAACGTTTTTGTATTTTTTAAAAATATTTTATATTTATGAATGAATAGTATTACAAAATTTATTATGAATAGTATAAAAAAATAAAAAAATTTTAAAATATTTTAAAATATTTTAAAAAATTCTTAAAAAATTAGATGACCTAAACAATAATTAATTAATGTTAAAAAAAATTAAGATAAAAAATTAAAAAAATATATAAATTTAGTATCAGAACTTCCCCTACAGTTCTAAAATGGGGCTGTAGGGGAGTGTTGCCCTATAAATAAGTTGAATCACTTACTATTAACAAACTTCATCAAAAAATTAACTAAAATTGCATAGAAATTAATAACACTCAACTTGTTTTTGGTATAAATAAATAACAAAAATTTAAATATAAAATTTCTAATCACTACTAGATCATATTCAATAATTTTATGAAAAGTAATTTTATTATAATAATAATAAATAATAATAAATAATTATTGAATATTTATAAAAAAATGTCATAAATTATTATTAGAATAATGTGTTGATTTTTTTAAAAAAATCGGGATATTATAGTTGAGTAGTGGTACTAGGGTAGTCACATCACATTCAGAAAATCACATCCCCACACTGACTCAACATAAAAGACAAAACCATTCGAGATGGCTTGCGTCCACGTAATAGCCGTCAAAGGGGCAGTTTCCGCTTCCATCGCTGTGGGCTCCACTACCCTTCTGGGCCATTGTCATCCAGCTGTCACCATCACCCTCAGAGTTCCGGTCGCCTGATTTTCAACCATGCCAACCTCTCCCTGCATCCCACTATTTTCTTTCTGTAATAGTTTTCGGTTTGGTGAATTCGATTTTCCTCGGTATTGAGGTTCTTTATTTTTAAAATTTAACTTTTTAGTTTTTTAATTTTTTTAAAAAATAAGTTTAAAAAATTAAAAAAAATTTCATAACACATTAATTATTTTTTAATTCAAAAAATAAAATAAGAAAACAAAAAAAGTATAAAAATCTTTTGATTCTTTTTTATTTTTTAAATGTTTTTTAATTATTTTAACTTATTTTTTAAAATAAAAATTATAAAAAAATTTTTAAATTTTAAATTTTAAAAATTAAAAACACCCTCTTGAATATTTGCAGGAGCATGCTAGAAATGGACGGTGGGTTTTGATATGTTGTTTATAGAATAAATTTTTTAATGTTTTATTATTTTTATTTTTAAAATAATTTTAAAAAACTAAAAACAAATAAAATTGAAATTAAAAGAATTTGTTTACTTTTTTTGTTTTATTTTACTTTAATTTTTAATTTATTTTTAAATATTTGTGTTTTAATTTTTTTAAATAAAAATTAAAAAAATATTACTATTCTAAGAGTACATGACTGGAATAGCATAGCAATACCAATACTTTTTATCAATATTAATAACAAATTCATGCTTATCTAATCAAATTTTTATTATTAAAATTTTTTATTTTAGTAATAATAAATAATCCTATTATATAAGTAAGTTATGGATAATTTATAAGTGTTGCAAATATACTCTTATTATAAATTCAAGAATAAATTAATGACAACTTTAATTATAAAAGTAATTTTATTATTATTTTTCTCTCTTTTCATCACTATTTTTTCGTTTATTATATTTTATTTACTCTAATTATATTTATTATTATTGCATCTCAAGTTGGTTCTCACAATTGTCACAAGCAAACCGCAAATTAACCCCATTTACTTGACATTTTTCTAATGCATTGTGAAGTTTCTCTTGTCATTTTCGTACTTCCCTTTCTTCCATTTCACAAGCAAAGTGAAATCCATGATTTGCAAGTAATGAAACAGATGAGAGTGTAGAAAGAGTACATGTGCAAAGAATAGCTACTGTGTTTTGACAACGATCCACCCAAATTATTCTTCTTAAACAATTTAAATTTGATTTTGGTGACACTTTTTTTTTAAGAATATATCATATTTCTCAATATCATAAAAGAAATCCTTGTTTTTCTATACATTCAAAAAAAATTTCAATGACAAATGAAAAGTGAACGTTATAATTTTTTATAAGATTTATGAAAATTAAAATTCTTCTGACATAATTAATATAAAATCTCAAATATTGTATATTTCTTACTCAAATATATTGTAAATTACTTTAAAATTAATTCGGTTACAAAATGTTAAAAAAATTGAAATATATAAAGGTATATGAAAATGGAAAATTTCAACCATATCTTTTGGGAGACTATCCTACCGTCTCTCTCTTTTTTTGTTTTTATTTTTTTAATTTTTGATTTTTAGTTTTTATTGTTTTGTTAATTTTTATTGTTTATTATTTTTTTATAGTATTCTTTTAAATTTTTTGAGATGTTTTGATATTTTTTTTCTTCAAATTTTTTATTTATTTTAATTCTTTTAATTGTTTTTAAATTTATAATTAGTTTATTATTATTAAAAAATAACAAAAAAATTAAATAACTTTTATTAAAAAAAATTTCAAATTCCCCTAGCACCTCATTTAGGGCGGCAGGGGAATAACTCCCTATGCTTTAATGTAAGTTTATCTTCTTTTAAAGTCCTAAGTTATATAGACTTTTAGTGAAAGTTTATTTTTTTTAAAATCCTAACTTCTATAGGCATTAAGTAGATATTCATTTTTTCATAATGTCCCAATTAATGGGCTTTTAATGAAGGTTCATCATCTCTAAAGTCCCAATTTTTAAAGGTTTTAGTGGAAGTTTATTCTTTCCAAATGTTTTAACTCTTTTTTTTTAAGGTTTTAAGTGAAAGTTTAACTTTTTCTAATATTTTAATATTCTTAAGGAAGAGATCATACATATAATCTAATCAATTTATCAAATTATCGTAAGGCATATATGGTTCTTTCATATTTTAGCTTTTCATCATCATATTAATAAAAATTATAGGGTACCTAACACCTTCCCACACGTAATTAGACTCTCGAATCCTTCTTCTAGTTCTAAATGTCAGTTTTCTTTTATTTTTTTTTAAGAATCTTAATTATCCTTCTAATTAATTGGTGACGACTCTCAAGAGCGGTCCTACAATCCCAAAATGTTGTATTTTTTTAATTATAATATAATATGTAAAAATATTATAATTTAGTCTTTCCTAATTAAAAAGTTTTACTTTTAAAGAGGATTTTAAGTTTTTATCTAAAAATTTTTACTCTCTTTTATAACAAAAACAATAGTTTAACTTCATATTATATTAAAATAAGAAAATTACAAAATAATAATACAAAATTTAAAACTACAAAAAATAAAATAAGTATTAACGTATTTAATTTTATTTTCTCTTTAACTCCCCAATAAAAATGATATAGGTCTGCCTTTGACAATTTTTTTTTTTTATGTTTTTTTTGTGTCAAAAATTATAAAATAATATTTTTTTATCGTCGGTTATATTATAACAATTATATAATTTTTTAATTATCTGCCCAATAGAAATATCTATCAAAAATGCTGACAGCGAATATCTAATTTGGATGGAATATCCGCTGATGCCAAATATTGGTAGTTGAACATATATAGCTAATAATATATATATATATATATATATATATAATCCCCCATATTTGATTATGCAGAAAACAAAGAACATAATTAGATTAATTAATTTGGTAGATAAATCATGGGTGTTGTCTATCATTACTGATGATGAGCTTGTTATTGACTTGGAAATAAATGGGAAAAGACATTGAAGAACTTGTTTTGGAGTTAGCAGCAAATATATATATATATTGGGTCATTAATTAGGTAGGTAGCTAACTAGAGCTTTTGTGTGAGAATGACAATCTGATCTAATCTTATATAATATCACAAATAATCAAAACTGTTTAGTGTAATATCACTTCCCAATGCAATCAACCACTATCTAATCAAGTGGATAATAACACCATTGTGGAAATTGACATTTGAATACTAAATAACAAACCATACATAATGGGCAAGATACAATATGCAACATCAAATTAAGGAATTTCCTTAAATTACTAACACCACCAGGCCCAAGCATTTCATGACATGTTAATTTTTCTTTCCAAATGGAATGAATATAAAGGAATCAAATTTATGGAGACAAACTGAGAAAATGTTGGCCTGAGGTAGGGCCAATTAAGCAGTTGGACACTCAAAATTGTTTTAAGAGGCAGTTCAGGAGAAAGCAGGAGGCAGCATGATTGCTATGTTATTTCTGATATAATGATCACGAACACTTGTGATCATTAAAGAAGAGACTAATTATTTCTTCTACGAGAAAAAATGGGTACAGGAGCAAGTTTTCTTCAGGTTTTCCCCTCCCATGACATGTCCAGGTTAATCTTCTAATTTCTTTGGGTGACCTATCAAAGTGGGTTTTGACTGGTCATTATCACTAGCGAAAAAGATAATAATGAATGGCCATAAAATGAATGGTTAGAAATAAGTGTGAGGTATGGCCTGGGATCAAAATGAATTTGGGGGTGAGATCTTTTTCAAAGCATTATATTCTTAAATTGTCTTTGTCTGAAAGAGGGGGTCCTCTAATAGTTTTCTCATTAATTATTTTAACTCTGCCGTGTGTATTATACCATTGTTTCTTCTTGGAATGATGTCTTGATTTGAAGCCATGTGTCTTCTCATGTCGCAAGGTTGATAACATTTCAGACCAGATGCCTAATATCCCTTCTTTGTTTCATCTTTTTTGTTTGACCTTTGAATTACATAGACAAAAACAAGAGACTTCTCTGAAATCCACTCAATGATCTTGGTTATGCCAATCACTTTGCACAAGACAAACATATCTTGTTCATCATTGCGTTATAAACCCCATGACAAGGTTGTGAAGGGAGGCGTGAGATGTTGGCTACATGGCCATTTAGTTATTGTCTATGTCCTAATGAAAATGCCTGCTTCTTATTAATGTAGTTGTTGGAAGGTCCTACATCGGAGGTGTAAACTGATTTCATGAAAGATATAAGTAGAAGTAATTATCTTCGTTATAAGCATGTGGTTTTAAGGATTGGATAGAGTTAGGCCCATTGAATTTCTTCTTGGTATAAGAACCAAGTTACTTACAAAAAAAAAATTCCATGAACCTATTCCATAGTTAGGAAAATGATGTACCCACTAACTCCGTAATGAGGAGAAGTATTGGAAAGTTTCATATCGGAGTTGCAGACTAATTTCATGAAAAATATAAGTAGAGGCAATCCTCCTCCTCGTAAGGATAAAGTTAGGCCCACTGAATTCATCCTATAGTTGATATTAATTTTTCTTTGATTCAATGGTATTAAAGTTAAAAAAACTGAAAGTTGAGAGTAGACCTCAATTATAACCTATTGAAAATCAATCCATATATGCAACTAGGGGTGAGTATCATTTGGGTTCTCTTGAGTTGAGTCCTAAATTCAACTCGAACGAACCATATTTGGATGAGAAAATTATCAGCAACTATATTTTTAGATAACTTGAAATAATTGGATTTTATTGGGTTTCTGATGGGTCGGTTGGGTTTGACAAGGTTGGAACACAAATACAAATTAAGTCATAACTTGATAAACTACATTAAAATCAATACACCAATACTTTATATTCTAATCATTAAAAAATAATCACCTTTAGGCTTTACTTTTAAGCCTTGTATAATTGACTTCTTGTTAGATACTTTATAACAAAATAAAAGCACATTTCTTTTTAATAAATTACAAAAATAACATAGTATTTAGAAGGTAAGTAAGTAAAATTTTTAAATCTTGAATTATATTCGATCGGATAGTGATTTTTAATTCCTCAACTTGACAACCTCATTTTATGAAATTGTCTCTAGCATGAACATGCTAATTTGACCCAACCCAACCCAACTAATATAATTATTTTACATATTAGTTGCGTTAGTATCCCTCAAGTATTTGAGAGGGTCCTGTTCATTTTCCACCTTTAGATGGGGTGGGCAAGGGAAGGGGGAAGTGGGTATGGGAAGGGACCATGGCGGACAACCCCCATACACCCTTAGATTATAACAGGATCTCATCATATTACAGTACAATTACAAAGTAATATATACTTGCTTGTCCTTCTTGTTTTTCCTTGCTATACATTAATAGAAATATAAATAATAGTAGGATGTAAGTTGGTTACAGTATATAGGGTCCTACTTACTTCACTTATTGTTCTCCTACCTCAACACACCCACGAAAAGGAAAGTGCAGCCATTGCTGTTTTCAATAACATAGAAAGTGCAGAATCAGAAGACTACTAAATATTCGTAAAACCAAATGGAATTTCAGATTTGAATAAAGGAAACTGTCAAAAGCTTTCCGATCTCGATGATATTCTGTTTCTTTTATTTTGTGGAGTGTTAGGAATAAGGGTGGGATGGATGAGGGAGCTGTAAGCACATGACTCAACTTTCATTCAGAGCCTAGCTAAATTCAGCTTACTGCCATTTGCCAACAAACAGTAAATGGAAAAAAAAAATATAGATGAAAATAAGTAAAGAACTACACATGCACAAAAAGGTTGGAAGATAAGCTTAGGAAATGATTTTCACCTTTAATGGAGATATGCCATATAGAAAGAGACAGATATCAAGAGAATTCCAGTGAATTCCTTGGAAATGTTAATTTGTCACTTGTTAACAAAAGCTAGCTATCTTACTTGGAGCTTTTGTCAACTATGGGGTGATTTTGGTCTACTTGGCTCCATAATGCCTTTGCATTAATTTCATATATTCTCTCTCTCTCTCCCTTTCTCTATCTGTGTCACCTACACATTGATTTACACACAACTCAAAGACAAGGAGAGGTTGATTCCTTTATTCTTCCCAAGGAAGAAAAATAAATAAGGTGTTGAGTGAGAGAGTTGAAGTAGCATTATCTAGTAGGACAGGGGAGCGTGGGTTGTTTTACCTTTATTTTTCTTTCTCTCTTCTTTTCATCCCTTTTTTCTTTATCTTTTTGGCTGTAATGTGTACTCTTTTCTGGGAAGATGACCTTTTAGTCTCCATGTGCCTCTCCATCACCTTCAACCCATCACATGAAAGACAAACACCCAAAAAGTATGGCCTTATGCTCACCCACACCTGTATCCAACTCTCACACAATGACTGACACGTAAGCAAATGATCATGACATGGCAGTAGAACCATGGAGCTTCCATGTTCTCTTGGCTCTCACAGCATTTTCAGAAAGTAAAACAAACAAAAAGTGATGACCAAAAAGAAGTTATAAGTGGTAACATGTCACACACATGGAAAGAATAAAGAGAACGTAGAAGGTGTTGTATATTTACAACACAAAAGCAAGCTTCCATGAATTGACATATGCTATGTGAAAATTCTTAAGTTTTTCTTTCTGATATGGTAATTATATTTATTATTATTATTGAAAAAAAGGCAGGCCAACAAACCCTAATCATCAATTTGGATGTTGGGGCCCTCCTTAATTTTTGGGCATCTTTTTTTATCCACAACCACAACCCCCCCTCCCCTCTCAGAATTTTCTCTAGCAAAGTTGCATAGTGATAACTCAAGAACAAACCATGTGAGTGGGGGAGGCCTATCTTTAAATCCAAAAAGAGCAGTTTGCTTGTGCAAGTCCAAAAGTCAAAGCATCAAATCCAAAACATAAAAAAGACCCCTCCTTTTATAAAAGAAACCATTAATACATCGTAGCATTCGTTTCGCTTATACACATACAGTAAAGATAAAAGAGGAAACTCGATCCCTGTCTATCTTTGGAGATAAATATACAGGCCCCTTCATTACTCTTCCACAGTTTTTTTCTTTTTTGGCTAATCATTAAAGAACTTTAAATATGGAACCTTTCAGTACCGGATATTTGCTGCTCAAGTAATTAAGTTTTATTTTTTAGCTTTTGGAGGAGACATATGGATGAATTTAGTTCACATCTAAGCAGCAAGCAGGGCCAAAAGAAGGAAAGAAAACGATATTGAACCCACTATGGATTATTCACACGTTTTAGTTTTATTTGTTAGGTTTCTGCCTGAAGCTGCGCATTTTAATGCAGATATATATGGCCATAATGTAGATTTAGAGGGAAAAGCATATTTTTATGTGGCTTGAGCTTGAGCTTATTCTATATAATATAAGTCTCAGTGGATGACAATAGTAATTATTACAATTAGGTTATTATCTTAATTATGAACTGATGCTTATAAAAGGTGCGTACTATAGTATTGTCTGACCTTTTATTTGTTCAAAGAAAACATTTCTTCAATTCTCAGAAATTCCAGCGGCTGATGGCTGCTATTCAGAAGCTTAAACCTATAACCCAAGTAGAATTCCACTGCTATTTTTCAAGCAGGCTTCCAATTCCATTATTACTGGAGACTTCTCAGAATATCAAAATTCTGTCTGAAATTTGTCGACTTGGTCTTCGATGCTCTTCGTTTTCATTAGATAGGCCCTTGGGCCGGTCATCTTTATTAATTGGGCTTTGTCCAATAAACCCTTATCCAACCCTCTCTATAATTAATCTTTTCTGTTTACGACTAAAGCTCCTATCTTATGGGCCAGAGGCCCAGAAGGCCCAACTGATCATTTTTAAGCATTTAATGTTCATGTGCCCTGGGGTGATTTGAACAGAGAAAAACTGGCCCCCCCAAAGTTTTTAATTTTTTTAAAATATAATGTAATATTTTATTATATGTAAAAATTTATAATTTAGCCTCCCAATAAAAATTGTCTAGTATTTTTTTTTTTCTTTAACCCTCATGAGAATTGTCTAGTGTGTGTATATATATATATACATATGTTGGGATCATGATTCATGAAGTAATTTAGACGTCATTTCTGGAGGGTGGAGGTTATAGTAATAGACAAGAAGAAGCCTCAAATTGTCAGCCTTTGAAGGTCAGAAAGAGAAGCAGAAAAGGATGTTTGTGATATTTGTTATTCATCTACTTGTCTTTTCTAAGAAACACATTCGATTTTAAATCAGCATCTATCTAGTAATGACAAATATATTTTGAAGGTATGTTATAAAATGTGCATGCTAGCATTGCTGTTTGCTCCCATGGATGGTCGAGTCTAGGATATTCGCAGAAATTGTCTTATCCAAACACTAATTAAGTAGATAGGAAGAGATATCCTACATATAATTAACCACATGTAGATAGGAAATTTGTGTGAAGAACCTTCGGCGGTTGAACTCAAACAAAACCTTTGGAGCTAACGAGGGTCAGAGAGGGAGAGAAATTAGATAGAGGACGGAGACAAAAACAAAGGCTCATTTTACAGTTGTATATAAGAAGGCTTGCTTTCATGCAGAGAAGACTCAGCATTTAGAGCAGAAGATTTAATAAAAACGGGGTCAAAGCCTGTAATCATGTGTGTGCTTGTGTTGAGGATATTTGCTCTGGCAGCCTCAACATCAACTGTGTTGAGGTATGTGCTTTGGGTTGCAGCAATGGCAGCTACCTATACTCTGCTGCAGCCACCATTTGCCTTGTCCCATTCCATACACCACAAGAGACTCAAAGCAATCAAAAGACAAGTGGTGGCCCTGAAGCAGATATGAAAAGCTATTTAAAGGGGGAAAGAAACAACTAACGGAAGCTCTCAATTGGTGTATTTTCCCTTTTTTGATTAAGTGATCCAAACTTTGAAACGCTCATCAAATAATAGAATCCCCAAACTTTGAAGGAAACATGAGAAACTAAAGTAAGTGCCAGGGGGAAAGGGGGAGAATGTTAAAACCTAGGCCTTACTAGGCCATTGGTTACTTGTTCCCTCGTATTTGTGGATGTACAGTGTCTATTAATTAGTAGAAAGCTGCTCCATGTTTGTTCTGAGCATGCAGCCGGCCGTCCTTTATAATTTAACTGACAGACCAAAGCAGATGTCAGTTTCAATGTGGTTGCAAAGTCTTATAAGTGGTATTCCATTGACTATATTAATTAACGGAAGACAAGACAACCTTAACACTTTGGATTTGTAGGTTCTCTCAAGATTCAGACACAGAAACAAAAGGAATGTTTCTGCTATTTTTAAATCTGTTTTGGCTTGCCAACAAGTACCTCTATAGCAACGATTCATTTTTCTAAAGGGACACTGTATTTTTGTTTCTTTGGAGGGACATTACCGTTAGCTCCCAAGATTTAGCCACATGGGAAGGACCTAAAACAAAAATCATTGGAGCAAACGAAAGGAGAGAGACAGAGCACATGCCTTTTATTTTCGTGTATAAAAAACTCTTCTTTTGGTTACCTAAGAATGCAAGAAGGAAAGTTAGTTAGAGCAAAAGAACATTGAAGTAAAAATGGTGTCCAAATCTGTTGCCAACTCAATGCTTGTGCTGAGGATATTTGCTCTGGCGGCCTCAGTAGCAACTGTGACCATAATGGCTACTAACAAGGTCGAGTTTTTTTTTTTTTTTTTCTTTTTTGGCATAGAGTGGGAATTCCAAGATGTTGTTACATTCAGGTAAAAACCATCCGCTTGTGCATAGTTATATTGAAGATCATCCATTTTGATAATTAAATAACCTTCATCATCCGTCATCTTAACTGCAGGTATGTGCTTGCAGTTGCAGTAATTGCAGCAGCGTATGGTCTTGTGCAGCTTCCATTTGCCTCATACTATGCTGTAAAGCAGACTGATACGCAATGGATTCTTGCCAGATTTTGACTTCTCCGGGGACAAGGCTTGCCATTTAATTAATTATCTATATATATATATATATCATTCTTATCTGGCCATTTTTCTTATGCTTTTTCATACTCTCATAGCATTATAGGTTGAATTCAAAACACGTTTAAGATAGATAAGAGTATGAATTGATAATGAAAAGGTGGTGATAATTAATTGCAGATAATTAGTCTGCTGCTGGGCACAGGCGTTGGCGCTGGGATTGCTATTTCTTATGAGTTCAAGAAAAACTTCAACGAGACATTTGGTGAAAAAGGTATTCCAAAGGACAACCCTATAAGGTCAACAACCAACAACTATTTCGATAGGGGGATTATTGCTTCAGCTGTTCTCGCTGCGGCTTTCCTTTGCATGGCTCTCGTTTCAGTCATTTCCTCCATTAATCGAAACCGAAGCAAGGGCATGTTTAACTGAAACAAATTTTCTCAACAATGTTCTGTATAAACTATAACCTCTGCCAAGCACTTCATAATGTCTTCGCATTAATTCTTATTTACATTATTTGTCTTGATTATCTGCATTTTTACCTTTCTATCTATATGAAATATATGGTTTTATCATTATGTCAGAGAGTTATAGATTATGGGTGATTATTTTATTCTATTGTTTTCAAAGTTTTAGAAATTTAAAACTTAGACTTCCCCATTAATTATACCTTGTTAAGAATTCATCAGAGCTTCTTATAATCACTTATCATCAACTCATGGACGATTCTGATTCCTGAGTAGATGAGCCTTTTGGATAGTGGCGGTCATTCTCTTCATCTGCATGGAGGCTTGGGCCTGTAATCCACTGTGGCGTTTTTCTACAAAGATATGGTTTATTTTTTGGGCCTTAACCGTTGGACTACGATAATAGCCCATCCAAGTGGACCGACAACTTATTTTACCAAAAAAGAATTTCAGTATACCTGGTGTGCCAAAGTGCAAATCAAATTGATTTTATTAACAGGAGCAAAACTGATATGAGCCCTAGATCTAAAAGAAGAGGTTAATTTATTATAACTACTTTAATAATTAAAATTAGTATTTGTTTAAATAACAATCTTAATTTATCTATTTTAATATAAAAATATTGGTTACAATATTGAAATTTTAAAAAATTAATTTAGATTGATCAATTCGACAATTATCTTATGAATCTGCTAAAATATATTCAAAATATATTTATATATTTATTTATAATTGATTTAGTTAATTAATTATTTGATCTATGTAAAAAAAAATCCTAAACTAATGTTTGAAACACAGCTACTCGTATAAAGTGAAATTTCTTTCAAACAATAATGATTTTCAATCATATAAAAAGTATTATTTATAGATTATTAAATTACTTTATTGAAATATGCTTTAATTATACAGTTATTTTTTTATTCTAAAAAAATATATTTTTTTTTAAAAGTTAAAAATATACAATAATTCAACCAAAATTTAAATTTAAATTTAGTTAAATAATTTATATTTAAAATACTTATTGAGAATCTTTAAATTTACCTATTATAGATTATAAATTTTTTTAAAAAATTATTCAATGTATTTTTATTTTTTCTTCTATGTACATTAATATTACCAAGAAGTAATGAATAAATAAATAATTTAAGTTTTATAATTATTTTTAATTTTAGACAAATGATATTTTAGACATATAAATGACTTAATTAAGATTAAATTTAAAATGAAATGAAATGATATTATTTTTTAACTTTTAAGATATGTTGATATATATTTTCATAATAAAAAAAATAATGGTGTAATCGTATAGAAGGGACGTGGAAAGCTATGGAAGAGTGTTCCAAATTGGGCCTAGCAAAGTCCATCAGAATCTGCAATTTTGGAACCAAGAAACTCACCTCTTAGAAATTCAATGCTAGGAATAATGAGTATAGGGCCTCAACAAAATTCTCTTTTCGTCCTATCGTATGAACTTTTAATAAGGTGTATGAAGTTTCATATTTGATTCTTTAATTTAAACAGGTTGATAGAGATTTTATTTAACTTAAGTTGATCCAGGCCAGAAGCAGACCTACATCAGGATAACCCTTTTTTGAACACTTTGGTAATGCTCTTAGATTGGAATCCAAATAAAAAATCAGAGCACATGGAGCCATCTCCTTATCTTTCTCTTTCTGTCAAGAAAAAATATGGTAGAGATAGAAAGCTGTCAAAGATTCCTCCTGCAATCAACCATGGTGAAAAGCTTCAACAAAGAGAGGACGAAACAGAACCTTGAAATATTTGATGATTGTCATTGGTTATGTTATGAACTGAGTCTATTACTATTTTGTTGATTTGTCCTATTTAGCATTGACGGTAGGAAACATGGATCGAACTCTTAAATATTGGCTTAAGTTACTAAGAATTCCCACAAACCAATGCTTAAGGGTATGATCTCTAGGGACAACCCCACAGCTAAGGACAGAGGTTCCTTAACCATTGGGGACTGTAACTCCTCTAAAATTTTAATTTTATTTTAATGAGATGTATTATTTATTATTTAAATATCAAAATATAATAGTTTAACCTTCTATCACTCACAATCTCACAAACTTTTGATTATATAATTAATATACTTTTATTGATGTGTTTAGTTTTTTTTTTCTTTAATACCTTCAATGAAAATTGTCTAACTCCGCCACTGTCTACAGCTAATCCTAAGCTGAGACAAATCAACAAAATGATGGTGGACCCTTACTTGTTCCATCATATTTGTGAATGTATAGTGCCAATTAAGAAGCCTCTTTGTTATAGTAGAAAAGCTGCTATTTGTTTGTTGCTGAGAATGCATGGAGCCGGCCTTATTACTTTAAACAAGAAATCAAATTAAGAAGATGTTAATTTCAAGGTCTCTGCAGCATCTTATAAGTGACAGTTCCTTCCTATACAAAATCCAGTTAACCTAGGACAAGCATAACACTTTGGAGCTGGTACCCGTACCAAAACTTGATTTGACTAGTTCCCTCAGGATCACAAGCAGAAACAGAAGGGGAATGTTTCTGCTATTTTTTAAATCTGTTTTGGCTTTCCCAAGAAGAACTACATGCCATGCCAGCCATGTCAAATATTAAATGCCTCTAGAAATGACTCATTTTTTATATAGCCATCGGAGCAAACGAGGGAGGAAAGGAACAAAACACAAAAGCCTTTATTTTTGTGTATAAAAAGGGCTTCTTTTGCTTACCTGAAAATGCAAGAAGGAGAGTTAATTAGAGCAAAAGATCATTGAAGTAATTAAAAATGGTTTCCAAATCTGTTGCCAACTCAATGCTTGTGCTGAGGATCTTTGCTCTGGCGGCCTCAACAGCAACTGTGGCCTTAATAGTTACTAACAATGTCAGGTTCGGTGATAATACAGAGTTGAAATTCCAAGATGCTATTGCATTCAGGTAAAAACCCATCCTAGCTGTTGGTATAGTACATTTCTGCACGATTAAAGATCATCCATGCATTTAGATAACTAATAACCTTCATCATCCATCAACTTAACCTAATTTTATGTGTAAAACTGCAGGTATGTGCTTTCAGTTGCAGCAATTGCAGCTGCCTATGGTCTTGTGCAGCTTCCATTTGCCTTATACTATGCTGCAAAGGAGAAGAGATTGATACCCAATGGATTCTTTCCAGATTTTGACTTCTATGGGGACAAGGTCCTGACTCCTGCCATTTAATTAATTATCTATATATATATATATCATTCATATCTGGCCATTTTTCTTATGCATTTTCATACTCTCATTACATTATAGGTTGAATTCAAAATACGTTTAAGATAGATAGGAGTATGAATTGATGATGAAAAGGTGGTGATAATTAATTGCAGATAATTAGTCTGCTGCTGGGCACAGGAGTTGGCGCTGGGATTGCTGTTGCTTTTGAGTTCAAGAAAGTCTTCAACAAGGCATTTGGTGAAGCAGGTTTTCCAAAGAACGACCCTGTAAGGACCACAGCCAACAAATATTTCGATAGGGGGATTATTGCTTCAGCTGTTCTCGCTGCGGCTTTCTTTTGCATGGCTCTCGTTTCAGTCATTTCCTCCATTAATCGAAACCGAAGCAAAGGCATATTTAGCTGAAAATTTCTCTGCAATTTAAGGCAACTTACCTCTTTATAAAGTGTGTTAAATATTCATGTGTCTTCATATTGCTATTTGGGGCTTGTAAACTACATTATTTGGTTTGATATGTCATCTTCTCATTTTGATAAAGAAAATTATAGATACCACAGCCAATTATTCTATCTTTATTACTTGTAATAAAAAATAATATAAATTATAAAACTTAGACTCGCATATTTCACTTTTTAATTGATCTGGAATGTGTTTCTCAATTTTAAGAAAATAATTCAATTAAATTTGCATATTAAGTAATAAATAAATAAATAATATAAAATTTCTAATTAAAAGAATCTGGACATGCACAAAATTAATTATATGAAGAGTTTGTGTGCAGCTGATCCTGTTAAACACACAAATAAGAACAATGTTATATAACAAACTAATTAAATTATTATATATTCCTAACCGCAAGGATTGGCATAATAATTAAAAAAAATTGTTTATATTTTAATTACTTAAATTTAAATTTTGGGACTAGTACTCAGAAGAATAATTCACCCAAAGAATTTGATCTTGCGATCAAATTGGTCTGAACATACTGTATGAATAAAAATCTATTACATTCGTAAATTAAAATAACCATATATGTGTAAATGAATAATGATGTGTGTAAATAAATAAATTTCTTGGCAAAAAAATCCAAACTGGTGGATGATCAGATGAGCTTTGTTTTTTTTTGGGTCAAATAGCAGATGAGCCTTTTTCATTTGCATGGACCCTTGGGCCTGTAATCTTTCTTTCTGGACCATAATTGGGCTGGTATCCACAGTCGCGTTTTTCTACAATAAAAGTTCTTTTTGGGGCCTTAAACTATTATAAAAGTACAGAAAAATTAATTGAGCTGATTAAAAATAGGAAAACTAAATTAAAATTTTATATAAAATAAAAGTACTAAAAATATAATTGAGCACAAAAAATTAATATTTTAATATAACTTTGTTTTTCTATATTAATATAAATTTCGATTATTCAGATTACAACACTTGAGATATTTTTTCAACACATGTGACTTTTGTGGTTCACCCTTTTAGTAGAAAACTGGGTCATCCTTCCTGCTTTACCTCACATGGTCATGTCCAAGTGTTTGAAGGTTATTCCAAGCCAAATAATTCAAGGAACTGTTGTCGTTTTCATTCTTCTCTCTACGTGTCTCCTCCTCCCTTTCTCCCTTACCTCTTTCATTGCATGTTGAGTTTGATTTGATATGAAACATAATTTGTTGCGTGGGCCAAGAATCTCAACCTCGATATCCCAACCTGTGGACACTGGAAACGCCATCTCTCCATTATCACTTCCCCTTTTCATTTTTATTAAAAGATCTTTTGGGCAAACACTACCTCAGCCAGTCAGCCACTGCCTCCATTATACCTCAACAACTATAAAACAGACGGTGCCTCCTATTTCCAGTCACATTTTGTGGCCAAGTTACAGAAAAACAAGAAAATATGGACGGAAAGAAAATCCCGGATGTGATACTAAATTCAGGCCATAAAATGCCAGTTCTAGCCTTGGGAACTTCAGTAAATCCTCTTCCACCAAATGACATCCTTGTGTCCATCTTCATTGATGCCATTGAAGTGGGATATCGTCATTTTGACACTGCTGCTGTATATGGAACCGAGGAAGCCATAGGCCAAGCTGTGGCCAAAGCCTTAGAGAAAGGTCTTATAAAGAACCGCGATGAAGTTTTCATCATTTCAAAGCCATGGAATACAGATGCACATCATGATCTTATTCTCCCTGCTCTCAAGACTACACTGAAGTAATTACAATCTCCTTCCTCAGCTTGCTTAGATGGTCCTAATAGTGCGTATATGTTCTTGTTCTTTGTTTTCTCACTAATTGATTGGGTACTTTCTTGTGTGGGGAATTGTTTAGAAAGCTGGGGATGGAGTATGTGGATCTTTATCTGATTCACTGGCCAGTGAGACTTAGACATGATATCCATAACCCCACTGATTTTTCAAAGGAAGATTTACTTCCCTTTGATATAGAAGGGACATGGAAAGCTATGGAAGAGTGTTCCAGATTGGGGTTAGCGAAGTCCATTGGAATCTGCAATTATGGAACCAAAAAGCTGACCCAACTCTTGGAAATTGCTACCATTCCTCCTGCAGTCAATCAGGTATCCACAATGTTATTGCCTAGTGATCTGTTTATTTTTGGGCATTGTGATCATAATGGCCATGAAGATGATGCTAAATTGGCTTCAGGTAGAAATGAATCCATCATGGCAGCAAGGGAAACTCAGAGAATTCTGCAAGCAGAAAGGAATTCATGTTAGTGCTTGGTCACCACTTGGAGCTTATAAAATATTTTGGGGTTCAGGTGCAGTCATGGAAAATCCAATCATCCAAGACATTGCTACAGCAAAAAAGAAGACCATAGCTCAGGTAAGTACCTATATCTTAAGTTGAACTTTTTTGGGGCCAATATGAAGGGAGAACTTACTTATAAACTGCCAGTTCCCTTAATTTGCATATGCTAGAAAAAAAGAAATGAAGTAATAGTTATCAGAAGCAGAAACAAGTGCTTTTCATGAGTCATTTCATCAGACACTCAAAATGCATTGAGAGAAGTACACAGAAGCATTTTGATTAACAGTAGCCCCTTAGTGGAAGTAGTAAAGTAGAAATGATCACATAGCTACTAGTCTCTTTCAAAACTACAGACCATTTAAAGTTTCCATTATATATATCGTCATGCATTATCAAGAGTTCAAGACCAGCAACAAAGTAACAATGAAGCAAGTGACAAACAGAGAGAGTATGAATGGATTGTGAAATTGTCATTTCAGGTTGCACTTAGATGGGTATACCAACAAGGATCAAGTGCCATGGTGAAAAGCTTCAACAAGGAGCGGATGAAACAGAACCTTGAAATATTTGATTTTGAGCTGAGCGAAGAAGAATTAGAGAGGATGAAGCACATTCCACAGCGCAGGCAATACACAGGAGACATGTGGCTATCTGAAACTGGGTCTTGCAAGACCTTGGAAGAACTTTGGGATGGCGACCCTTAAATTTGTAGTGCAATAAACTACAAATAAGCTTCCAATTGCAATTTCATATAATTATTATGTCTTCAATTATGTAGTAGTATGCTAAATTATTATTAGCTCTATCTTCATGTATAGATTAATAATTGAAGGATGAGTGCTTTCATGAGCACCAATTTGTCCTTATACAAATTCTAACCACCTCATGGAACTAGTTAATGTCATCCCTGCATATTTTTTGAAAGGATTGGAAAGCTGAGCCATTTTGGTCAAATGCCAAACCCACCCTAAGTCAAGTTGATCCATATTATCTACTGTACCTAACAGTTTGCCATTTTCACTAGTTGATCCATCTATATACATTTCATATATGATCAGATTTTGCCCTCTAAATAACGTGGAGAAACAGAGAAATGGAAATTAAGAACCATACCTTATGAAAAGATTCTTTGACTTTTGTGCTCATAATCCATTTTGACCAGCCTCTTTACCCCTCTTCTCTGTGCGCTCCTTCTTTATCTGTTAGGGGACTAAAGACTTGTTTGAATGTTTTTTAAAAGTAATGATTTTTATAAAATGGGAAGTTGATTTTTAAAAAAGAATATATTTTAGTAGAATGAGAAATTGTTTTGTGTTTGGATGAGTAAATGAGAATGAATTTTGAATCAAAAAATGTGTTTGGCTGTAAAATTGTAAAAAGATTTTTATTAATAAAATTACTAAAAATGACATAAATAAAGAATTTAAAATTAATAAATTTTAATAAATAAAAATTATATATTTAATTTAAAAATAATAAAATAAATATATACATGATTAAATAAAATAATAATTATATCAAAATAATCATAATAAAAAATAATTTACTGAAAGAAATAATATAACTATATTAAAAAAATATTTAATTAAATTTAAATTTTATAATTATGATAAAATTTAACTATGATATTATAATAAAAAAAAATGTAACTATGATGAGCAGAGGAACAAAATAGTCGAGAAAAAATAAATCTATTTTTTCTTCAAAATAAATATTCTACTTTAATCACAATTTCTCATTTTACTTCTCCTTCTTAAAGAAATAGATACAAATAACTCCAAAAATTATAAAAATTATTATTTTAAAAAAAATCACTTCTCTTTCTCCTTATAACCAATATGAAAGGCAGCCTAACTCAAGGCCTTTTGGGTAGCTTTGGAGTTTTTTTTAATATTAAAATTAAAAAAAATTTTATAATAAATATTTAAAAATGAATAAAATTAATTCTTTTCATTTATTTTTTTATTTTTTTATATTTTTTTAAATTATTTCTTAAATTAAAGAAATTAAAAACTTAAAAATTAAATTTAGAAAAATAAAAAAAAAACTCTCCTCAGAAGAGCATAGAAAAGCCCGTGAAAAAAAGAGTATAACTAGTTCGCTCTCAAAATCAATCCTTACCGGTCATTTTTTTTATTGGGCCGTTTGCACCTACATAAAAAGTAACTCAAACAAAAATGATTAAATCTACACCTCTCAAAAGCAAGAAAATAAATTCAGTCTTTTTTAAAAAAAGTTATTTTTAATCTATCATAATTATTCATTAATTTTTAAATAATCAATTAAAATATACATAATATATATTTTTTATCAAATAAATCATCTCCATCTTAAAAATCACATATGCAAAAGGACAAGTACCCAAACAAACGCGTGCACGAAGCCACTTCAACTCTCTCTCCACTAACCATAATGATGGAGTGGTCCCAAAAACAGAGCTTATCACCAAGGCCACTAATGCCAAATGTCGCTTGACTTTGATTTTTGCTCTTTGTCCAGTTGTGGGATATGTTTATTAATTTCAATAATAATATTTTTACACTTTCTTATATTTATTATTATATTATTATTTATTAATTATTTATCTATTATATCTATTACTTTTTATATTATATTTATAACAAAAAATGAGATATAGAAAGGGTATATACAAAAAAAGTAAAAAAAATATAATTTCTCTATTAGTTTTCTTTTGTCTATCCTATGGCACCTCCTGTTTTGTATATTTAGGAGATTCAAGAAGAACCCGTTGTTGACTTTTATTTTATGAAATATTTTCCCCCAATCTACAGAGAGATTCAGTCTCGTGTGCTTCTGTGGGTGTCGACGAGAGGTTGACAAGGAGGCTTTGTGTCACATAAGTATTAAGTACTCCCATTGATAGCAAACTTGTGCTCTAAACCAACAAGAAAACATGGAAGCAAAGAAAATCCCAGAAGTGGTACTAAATTCAGGGCAAAGGATGCCAATGATAGGATTGGGAACGGCAACAGTCCCTCTTCCACCACATGACGTCCTCACCTCCATCTTAATTGACGCCATTCAAATTGGATACAGGCATTTTGACACTGCTGCTATCTATGGAACCGAAGAACCTCTAGGCCAAGCTGTGGCAAAAGCTTTAGAGCAAGGCCTTGTGAAGAGTCGTGATGAAATCTTCATTACTTCGAAGCTGTGGAACACAGATGCCCATCATGACCTTGTTCTCCCAGCTCTCAAGACCACCCTCCAGTTACACTAATTCTCTTCCCCAATTTGGTTTTTATTTCTTTTTTTGGGGGGTGTGTTTTCTCCCTCTCTAATTGCTTGTTTGGTTTCTGGGTTGGAATTGTTTAGAAAGCTGGGATTGGAGTATGTGGATATCTATTTGATTCATTGGCCGGTGAGGTTGAAGCAAGGGGTGGAAGGCTTCAAATTTACTGGGGAGGATGTGATTCCCTTTGACATAAAAGGAACATGGGAAGCTATGGAAGAGTGTCAAAGGTTGGGCTTAGCCAAGTCTATTGGTGTCAGCAACTTCGGCATCAACAAGCTCACCCAGCTTTTAGAAAATGGTGCCATTCCACCAGCTATCAATCAGGTATATAAAAATATGCAATAGCTAATTCATTTTGACACAGTGATGAAGTGCAGTGAATGGTGGTTTCAGGTGGAAATGAACCCATCATGGCAGCAGGGAAAACTCAGAGAATTCTGCAAGCAGAAAGGAATCCATGTGTGTGCATGGTCACCACTAGGAGCATACAAAGTATTATGGGGTTCGCCTGCTGTGATGGAGAATCCAATCCTTCAGGATATTGCTGAGGCTAGAAAGGAGAGTGTAGCTCAGGTGCAGCTTGTCACATTTGAAACTATTTTTTCAAGTACTGAACTCGCTAAGATATACAACTTCTATTCCCTTGTGGATATGCCTAAGTATTGATCTTCCCATCGTTCCTGGAAGTGGTAACAACTTTTAAATTATAAATCAACTGGCTATAGGAACTCCCAATTCCAAAGCCCAAAATTGTTACTTTTTAACAAGTGTTTAGACACACTTACTCAAAAAGTGTTCCTACGAGTATCAGATACTGAAATTGAGTAATTTTTTTGCTGAGTACTATATTGAGATGTGAGAGTGTGATACTGAGAATCTATCTCTAATATGAAAATTGATAAATAGAATCAGAGTATTCATAATAAGAAACTTTTTTATGCAGATAGCACTAAGATGGATATACGAGCAAGGGGCAAGTGCCATAGTGAAAAGCTTTAACAAGGAGAGGATGAAACAAAACCTTCAAATATTTGACTGGGAGCTAAGCAAGGAGGAATCAGAGAAAATCAGCCAGATTCCACAATGCAGGCTGTACAGGGCAGAAATGTATATATCTGAAAATGGACCTTACAAGTCCTTGGAAGAACTCTGGGACGGTGATATCTGAACAATACCTTGTTCAATGCCCACTTGGCATTATTGTCGAATAACATCATTCTCTAATATAACTATATAAGAACTTTTCTATACGTCATGCTACTTGTATTCTGTAATATAATAAATAATTTTTCAATCATTTTTGAACTAAAAATATCGCGTGTATAATTATTTTTTCAATTTTTATAGTTGACATATAACTATATCCATAATTAATTGATCCTACTTAAAAATAAATAAATAGAACCAATTAAAATCAAATTTAGCCATTTATAATAATCGTGAAAGTAGATTGTGCAATTAATTTTAAGTGTTTGAAACAACTTAGAGAGAAGAATGAGATGATGAGGAAAGTTAAGACAGAAAAAAATATATTCGAATTTGGTTAAAGCCACGGCATTACAAACGTTCCCCGCAGAAGGACCCATTTTTTTATCTAACATGTTGCTCTGGAAGCCAGATACCAACTGAACCCAGCTTCTCCTTATAGTACAGAAAAGAACTACAAAATTACCGTAATTCTCTACACAATGCCTATGAAATGAAGAGAATGGCTCTAGAGACGAGTCTTGTGAGGACAAAATGCCTACTCACACTTGATGGATCGATATATGTGACGGACAAAGAGCAGAGCTGCACGGAATCCGACAGTTCCAAGCATCAAGAAGAAACCATAGCATATGCAGGCCATGTATCCAAAGAAAAACGAGGTCTGCATGAATCCAGACATATCAGAACGTGCATAGTAGTAATACAAACAGTAGACATAGATGAATAACCCAGTTGATCCACCGCACAGGAACGACCTGTAACAAAGCAAAGCGCATAGGTCAGGTCAAGTCCACTGAGCATACAATAAATTTCTCTTCAACACCAGCATTCATGGCGGTAAGAAAAGAATTGCGACAAATAGTACATTCATACCTCCACCACCACTCATGATCCTCAGCAGCAAGCTGGAAATATGTCAATGCCACGGTAATGAAAGCAGTAACAATCAACAGAATGATGAAGACAATGAACAGGATGCTGTAGATAGTGTAAATCCTGTGACCCCAAACACTCGCAAATATATAGTAAAGTTCAATGTATATTGCACTGAAAGGCAAAAACCCTGCCATTGCCATCTGAGGAATTGTTCCGCGATACCACGGCAAAGGTGGAATCTCCCTCGGATATTTAGTTGTGCGAACAGGAGCTTGGAATTCT
This sequence comes from Ceratonia siliqua, assembly GCA_034509205.1. NCBI lineage: Eukaryota > Viridiplantae > Streptophyta > Magnoliopsida > Fabales > Fabaceae > Ceratonia > Ceratonia siliqua. The sequence continues at coordinate 4,003,608 of JASKGM010000012.1, read as the reverse complement.
GCCTTGCTATTCTTCCCAGCAATCCCACCCAACACAAGTAAAGGTGATGTTACAAGGGTCCATATGAGAACTATCACCACAATTGTGCCGAATGGAAGGGCAGCAGTGGCATTGTAAGCAATTGCTACAGTATTCAGAAAGCAAAATGTGAGAAACAGAGGTCCACAGAAAAGGCATCCGGTCAATAGTAGATTTCTAACCTGTCAATGACAAAAGGACAAGCATATAATGATTAACAACCGAACTCAAATGCAAGTTTAATGGGTACTGAGACAAATTGCACAGAAAATTCTTATGCACATACCCAATTTGTTCCTTCTAGTTGACAATAGAAGGAGGTTGCAGTGTAGCCAGCAATCCCTGAAGTGAGCGCATATATAACAACAAGTGCGGTAAATAGAGCCCCTCGATTGTACGGATAAAATACACCAACAAGTGCCAGAAGAAATATGAATACCGTGCTGCATAAGATGCATAAATACAACTTAATTGTGACAGAATAATAAAGAAACTCTCACAAGATAAATTTCCAGAAAAGTGCCTTTGTGGTTGAGACGTTGCAAGGAGCCAAAAGAAACTTACAGAGTAAACAATTGGGTACCGGATCCAAGGGCAGCTGAAAATAGAGACTTGTACTTGGGAAACCTAAATACATCTCCATGAATGTATTTCCAACCAGTCTCTTCCTGATCCTCAGCAGATTCCTCATCATGAGCATATCTTTTATAAAGACAAACATGTAACATCTCTCAATCAGCAAAAGAATAGAGATTCCCTAGCATGGTCAAAGTTAACAGGCACACCAAAAGAAAAGAATGGAAGAATAGTTCTTACTTGACAAAATCATTCTTAAGGACCCGCATAAGAATGGTTGCAAGAAACCCAGTTAGAAGAAGTACTGTCACACATGAATTTATGATTGAGAACCAATGGATCTCCAAATGATGAGGCAGTGAGGAAGATTGAGAGTACTTGTCCATCCGCTTCTCAAAAGGAGTGTTAGTCTCCTTCCATTTTACAGTGTACAAAAATTCCACATCAACTTCATTATCCTCTGTAAGGTCCACAAGGGCATTTGGATCTGTACGTACATTGATTTCAATGACGCGGTCCTTGTTGTAAAAGATGTCAAAGTGAATATGCTTGTACAGGTAGTACTTATAATCACTTGGGTCTTTTCCTTCCTTATCAATTTTTCCTATGAAACCCCAAATAGGTAAGTCGTCATAATACATCTGAAAGTAGTAGTCCTTGCGTACAGCAGATCGAAACTGGGCCACTTCTTCCTTCTTGAGTGTCTTTTTGCAAACTACTTCAGAATCTTTGTCCCGTTGGAATTCAAGTTTATAAGGGGCACTAACTAAACGATCACCATTCAATACTTCACCAAGAGCTTCCTTTTTCTCTTTCACGTGATCTAAAATCAGGATCAAACAAATAAAATGACTGTACTCACAAAATATGGAAAATAAATGGAAAAGGATGACTGCTGAAAGACTAAAACCAACCTGGTAAACAGAACGCGAGATCAAAATAACGATAGGTTTCACTGCAAATAAAAAAGCACGACTATATATATTAATATCTCATTCATAAAAGCCTAACGTATTCAAATAGTAATTAAACTGTTCAAAACGAATATACCTCCCGCTAGCAGGAAATACACACACGGACCAACTAGTGACAACTACTTTAATAAAGTCCATCAACCATTAAGCGCTTGTCATTGATTCGTAATCCATCAAAGTGACTAAAATACATATCACTACTTTGAGTAGTAGCATTAGATCCAGCATTCAGAGATCACATAGATGTTTGGCAACAAGATCCCACATCCACATGTATAGTTCCCAAGATTCCAATCTCAGGCATGGTAGCAAAATTCAAATAGGGGAAAAAATCGCCGACATTTCGGCACCTGGCACTGGATAAGATGATAACCAAATTTCCCTGCTAAGCATAATAAAATTATCTGGGATCAAGTGAAGTGCAATACTTTGCGTTATATACTCGACCCAATACTTATCACCCTAAAACATTAGACTGAAAACTTGGGTAATTCCCATTTCCCGTCAGTTTTGTTGGGAAGAAAGGAAAATGAGGTAAGTGAATTTCTCATTCAAAAACTACAGCTCAGAATGAACCTAGATCCAGCTGACGATTCAAAAAAAGTACTCAACCCAGCTACAATCCCATTAACAATTCATGATAAACAGCGACATAAATTAAATAAGAAACTTTCAGAAGGAGCTGGCGGATCGAGCAAACATTTACCTGGGATTATGAAAAGGGCCAACCTTGTTAGCATAGAGGGGTACCGGATCTCCTTCCTTGTAACGATGATCTGATGCATCCGATCTCACATGGATCACACGACAGAGAACAGAAACAAAAGCGATGAACAAGACCGTCACCACCTTCCCCATTTTTCCCTTTTCCCTTCAAACCAAGCAACCTCACGAAAACCCAAAACCCAGCAACCCAGAAGGGTCAAAGAAACAGAAAGAGAGAGAGCTCTGGGAAAGGCCACGAAACCGAAAGGGGCTAATAAAAGGACGGAAGCGTTGGAGGAGGACGAGGAGGCGGAATTTGGAATTGGCTGGTCTAACAGTGACTGAGACGCAGCGCCTCACTAAATGTTTGATGTTTCACCTTACAAGGCGAAGCGGTTCGTTTATGGCTCAGCCACCGACGCACCGGTGCTAACCTTGGGCCGCTCCTGCTACCCCGTTTGGTCTGGTTTGGTTCCTTTATTATAAGACCATTTTTATCTTCTCTGCATTCTTAATGTCGACGTCGATGTGTAGGCATGTGATTGGTTCAGGTTGCAATGGTCTGAGTCAGGAAGAAAAATTATAATTTTGATAAATAATATAAAATATAGTAACTTTTTTTAATTCTCCAAAAATATCATTTTTTTCAATTAAATTCATTAAAATTAAATCATCTTAATTTAGTATTTAAAAGGTCAATTTTACTCTAATTTTGTAATTTTATTAGCTTGATTAATCAAAAATTGAAAAACTTACTGACATAAAGCAACAAATGAAATGGTTTCCTTGCACTTGTCTATATTTAATATTAATTAATATATATGTATTTGGGATGAGACATATTAAATTTGTCACGGCATTCTTATATTACCTTTCAATTGTGTGTCCATATCAATTGTGTGTCCATATATCTAATAGATTAGTTAAATAGTCAAAACATTCACTTCTGCTCTCATGATATTGTCCTAAAAAGTGAGAGAGATGTCAAATTTTGAAAGCCTTACTCTTACACCACTCATTAAAAAATAATCAACCTATAACAATATTAATTTAACTCTATTTTATATTTTTAATTAAAAATACTATTTTTTAATTTTTAATTATATATATATATATTGACGTTGTGCATATTAAAATATTTTTATTATATTTATTCTATATGTTTATAATTTTAATAATTTATGGAAAAATAAAATTAATTTTTAAATGAATATTATAATAATTTAAATTTAGATTATTTAATTAAAAAAATATATCTTAAAAAAACATGAATTGTTATAAATACCCTTCAAAATAATCCTGTCTTGGATAGTTTGATGTCAGTACGGGAGTATTCTTTCACCTACCTCGGAGGCCCAATCTATAGATTAAGCTCGAACCTTGGACTTGGACCTTCGCCCCCAATATCTGAGGCCCTACTGTCAGCTGGCATCGAACCCACAATCCGATCCAACTTTATAAAATAAAGTGCTTCCTATGATCATTTTATTTTATAATTTTTAGTTTAAAAACTAATTTATAAACAAAATGAACAAAATTCATAACACAAACATTGAAGAATAAAAACAAAAAATAAAAAAATTCTTTTTATTTTTTTTAAAGTTAAATTCTTTTAAATTATTTCTTAAAATAATACATAAGAAAAATAGAAAACTAACAAATAAAAATAAAAATAAATAAAATACAACTTTAAGAGTTTGAAGTTATAGCTACCATTGAAATAGCATAGAAAAGCCCTAACATAATTGATATTGGTCAGTTGATGATAAATTGGCGCGTTGGTGAAAATTCCATTAAAGAAAAAAAATTGAGTTCATTTGGTAGGTGGTTGAAAAATTAAAAATTCGAAGTTTTAAAAACTTTACTTACTTACTTTTTAAACACTATGTTATTTTTGTAGTTTATTAAAAAAGAATATGCTTTTACTTTATCATATAATATCTAAGAATAATTCAATTATACAAGACTTAAAAGTAAAATTTCAAGGTGATTATTTTTGAATTATTAGAATTTAAAGTATTGTTGTATTGAATTTAATAGTTTATCAAGTTATGAATTAATTAGTATTTGTGGATCTTATTTTATAACTTTCCCAATTATATTTGTACTGAATATACAGTATAACCATTTGAATGTTTCACTTATAAAAGTTATAAACTTTGAAGATAATAAAATTATATATTCTCTATTATTTAAGTATTTTATTTTCAAATTTGTTTATTAGTTATTTTTATTTTGAGTATTCAGACAATTTTTCCTCTAAAATTAGGTAAAATTGATGAATGCAGTGTATTGAGGAATTCAATGGAAATTTTGCAGGTAGTTTTGTTCCCAAAAAAAAAATCAAATATTTCTTACAGATGTTTTTTAAGTTAAAATTTTCAACTTTAAAACCATAACTTTTAATATAAAAAAAAATATATATATAAACTAAACAGGAGCATTAATGCTTATGCGAGAAGAAAGGGCAACACATGTCAACGTGGGGTTCACAACTCTTCTCTCGTAGGAACATTTTGTGTAGGGGACTACAAAAAATACTCAAATAAAGGGTTCTTATCATATACACAATTGTTTGCAATATTATACGAATAAATTTTTTCAAAAGGCGCCTTCTATTTACTCAGGAGGAGTAGGAGTACTCAGATTTTTCAGTTATTGGGTAAAAGTTTCAAAGCATCGATTTTTTTTATTTTTTTACCGTTTATGTATTATAAGATAAACTTCATGTTAAAGTTGATAATGGAACGAATCAAGATGATTTTTCTACTTTTCGTTCCTGTCGTCCTTATACAATGATCCCATTATTGTCTCGTTCTGTGAATCTTTTTAGCTTGTTCATATTTAATATTAGAGTTAATTTGGGTTGAGGCAAGTTAATTTTAATCTTTTAAGTAGGTTTAGAATTAAAAAAATAAATTTTAAAAAATTAAGGTTATTTTTTACTTAACTTATTTATGGGCTGGCCCAATGAATTAAGTTGGGTTGGGTTCTGTTAATTTTTTTTTTGTACAAAAGTTTGTAATATTAAAGTGGAAAGGGAAATAGAAATTTAAGTATAAAATTTTAATATATTTGATGTTTGTTTTTAATTTTTATATATTTTAATTTATATTATTTTTTTAATAACTTATAATATAATTAATTTATTAGTTAAATTTTGTTTGTTATTGTGTTTGAAATGATATAAGAATATATATTATTTGAGAGTTAATTTATGATAAATAATAAAAAATTTTAGTTAAATCTTTATTTTGATGAATCAAATTTTAAACTTTATATTTTTAAAATATCTAAATATACTTATCAAAGATGACTGATTAATTTTTTTAGTTTTAATTTTATATTATTGTCTGTGGTATTTTATGAAGATTAAATTAATGATATTTTATTATGTATATAAATTTTACATAATTATTAATAATTGTTAATTGATAATTTATGTTTGAGTTTGTTATAAAATTTTATAATTTTTTATATACTATTTTATTAATGTCCATTTATTTTTAAACGATCATGATTTATTTAATAAAATAAGTATATTTTATTCAATTCACTTTATTTATCATAATTATTAAAAAAAAATAAATAATTACAATATTAATATAATTAATTATATTATATTTTTAATATAATTAAATCTAAATCTATTATTATTATATTTTATTATTAATTCTTAAGAATAATAAAAAATATATTATTATTATTATTATTGTTATTATTTTTATTATAATGGTGGTGGGAAGTCGTGGCATTTTTTTATATATATTTAGATTAATAATTTTTCAAAACTCAAAAAAGGAAGAAAAGTAAGAAGTATTTATAAAACTAAATGAAAAAATTGGGATTGACAATTAAGTTGGGCCTGAACTGTGTATACCAAGCACAAGTGCACATAAAAAATAAAAACCATTACAAATTTGAAATTTACCTAGGCTTCCAAATGGTGATGCATGAGATTGGGGTTAACGACTTGAAATTTAAAATAATGAAATTAGCGAATATATCAGTGAGCATCTCACAGTGGTCCACCACCTCCAAAATTCAGTACAGCAGCGGGGAAGGGACCCTAAGGCCTTTACAGGTAAGAAGAAAAATACAAGCAGCAGCGAGACACCACCCGCAACCGCCCACTACCAATAGGTCTTTCCCACCTCCTCCGCCAGTTTTTGTTTTTCACTTCTTTTTTTTATTTGAATTTCAGATTCTATTTATTCGCCATTTTTGGGGCCCGTTATTCTCTTCTTCACCTCATCCACCAAAACACAGTCAATCATTTTCCATAGTAAATGCCAGATCTTGATTTGCTATGGAAATTGGGTTCCTGCTTTTGTGAAGAACGAGACTGTGGTGGGAAATAAATCCGGCTTTGGAAAGCTTGGAAATTTCTTAACATTGGGGTTTAGTGGAGGGGTGAAGTAGAAGGAAATCTATTCAACTTGAATTCCCATTCCGTGGATTTGGGGGTTACAATTTCTGTAGTGGTGCCGGATCGGTGCTGATAATAGTCGATTTTCACTCTTGGAGCTTGGCCGGCACCTCTTATTGGTGGATTTTGAAACCTAGGTTTTGACATTCTTAAAAAAGAAATTTTGCCGTCGTTGGTTGCTGGAAATTTGTTCGAATAGAAACAACCATATAAACTTCTGAATGTTTTTGCTTTCCGTTTAATCAGGGTACAAGGAGACAAAATGCCGCCACTTGGTTGTGCCTGATTCGAGGTAAGCTTTTCCACTTTCTCGAGTCAAAACGACATGACGGTTTCCCTACATGTTTCAAAATTTCATCTTTTTATTCGTTCAAATCCATCAGGAAAGAATGTTGCGATGAGAATGTTTTTTTTTTCCATCTTTATTTTGAATGAGCTCATATTTGTGGTTTTCTGAAGTCTGGTATATCCTTCTTCCTGGTTTGGTTTTAGGTTCGTAGAGCTTGAAAATGGCAGACACAAACTCTGTTGAAGTGATTTTGGAGTTTCTGAAGAGGAATCGATTTACAAGAGCTGAGGCAGCTTTGCGCGGTGAGCTTAATAGTCGTCCTGACTTAAATGGCTTCCTTGAGAAGCTTTCCCTGGAAGAAAAGGCCTTACATAATATGTCAGAAAATGATAAGGGGAAGCCATTACTAGAAAATAAAGGGTCGGGTTCTCATGATAGTGTTGAAGTTTCTAGAGAATTGATTGTGAAGGAAATAGAGTGTGGGACTGGTAGGAATGCAACTGAAAGCAAATGGAAAAACGCACCTTCTATTGGGGAATGGAATAAATCAAATGAAGTGGTTGGGGCTAGTAACAAAGCCTTCGCTTTCTCTAAGAGTTCAGAGGACAGTGTGCTTGATTTATACTCATGGAAATTCAATCCTAGCAATGGTCCTGTGGAGCCTTTCCAAAATGATGTTGCTAGTAGTTCCAATAATAGTTTGAAAGCCCCATTATCTCATCAATCAATATATCAGACTAGTGAAGCTCTTGATGCAGCCAAAACCATTGCAAAATCTGGAGAGGAAAATGCTGTGCCTACTGATAAAAAACCCTCATGGCTTGGAAGTAGTAGTAAAGCCTCTGTGGAACCAAAGTATGAAAGTTTGCAAGCCAAAGAACCTAGGGAGCTTGATCGGCAGCTTAAATATAACAATTCATCTTTTAAAGAGAACTTTGCGGGTAGTCCATGGTCAACAACTGATGATAATGTGAATTCAGCGTCAGATGTGTGGAAAGATTGTTCTATCAAGACTGTTTTTCCATTCTCTAAGGGCAATGTGTCTGCAAGCTATGATATCGCAACTTATACAGACAAAAAAGAGGAAAAAAGAAGGTCAGAAATAATTGATCTTCGTGCATCAATAAAAGAGCAAGTGGATGAAGTGGGGAGAGCTATTTACTTAGGCAAGTCACAAGGCAGTTCAGAACAGAAGATCATTGGCAGCTTAAGTTTTCCTCTTGCACATGAGAATCAGAAGGAAGAGTTACCTAGGCTTCCTCCCGTTAAACTCAAGTCAGAGGATAAGCCTTTGGCTATTAATTGGGAGGAGAAGTTTGAGCGTGATGGACCTGCTTCAAGAATTGCTGGTTCTGACTGCCCCTTAATCATAGGTTCATATCTGGATGTGCCTGTTGGACAAGACCCTGCAGGTTAGCTTATACGTAAATATTATTAAACGTTATTATGTGCTCACTAGTGATTTCTGCATTTCAATTAGCAGTTTCCTCTTTGGGCTTAAATTAGCATTCGCATTTGTTTATTGTTCGTGATTGTTGTTTATTTTGTGTGCTCAGTGGAAGCTTTGCCTCATCCTGGACTTGGGATCTAGTTGTTACTAGTTCTTTTATTTGTTCCTTTATATCCTTCATATTTCAAGTTTTGATTCCTTAATATGCTTTAATGCTTATGTGATTTGGAGCCTTAGCGCTTTGATGTTTTGTATGTGAAGTTGATTGGTTGCCTTAATGATTTTAATATCATATTTATGAGTGCTTTAATAGTATATCTGATCAATTTCATTTTGATCTTTAGTGCTTCTGTCACCCTTTTTTTTTATGAATCTTTCCTCAATTCTTTATCTGTTACAAATAGGAAGAGTTTCAGTGAGAATTGACTGTGAAAGTTAAGGCTCTCTCTGGAGTCAATCCTTTACATTTGATCTGTGGTTCAAAGGACTATTGAAAATTATTTGTGCAGATTTGAAGACTACATAAAAATTATCAGTAAGCTGATATTTTGCTGTCAAGCTTTAGAAGTTTTGAAAGTAGTAAATTATTTATTTTTTTATCGCATGGCTACCTGAACTGTTTGGAATACTCTTTGAGGTTGTTTTTTTCAGCAATGAAAGCTTCAAGTTATAGGTTTTGGGAGTAAAAAAAAGGACAAGGTTGGTGTTACTAGAGATGTAAAATGCAGCTGTGGTATAATGAGAAGGCTAAGGGTATACTTGTGCACTATTTATGGGCCACAGTTCCCCTTCAGGAATCCATAGTGTGTTCTGTAATTGAGCTTCCTAAGGGGATTTCCTTGATAAACGTTTGAAGAGACCGGAGGGCTTTCTTGTTTAATACTTTTAATATTTACTTGGAGGATATCTTAGCCTCTACTTTGGCATTTTCTCCTTGTTCTATCATATTTTTGGTCAAAGAAAACATGTTACATTGGAGAAAAGTTGCTGAAAATGTACAGCTGCGGGATAATTGGTGGCTATGCGTAGAGTGAGGTGTAGAGGATGCTGTTTGTAGTTAACTGTGACAAGGATGACATGATTTGACAATGTTAAGTTCTGATAAGTATGTATTTATTTTGTGAATTTTACTTAGGAATAGATAATAAGAGAAAGAAAATTATTGATATTTTTCTCAATAGAAAATTTGGCAAAATTCTCACTAGTTTCAATGCATATCTATGTGATATGATGATTGTTAAAAAAGCATTCATTTGAATTTAGTGAAAAAAAAAAGCTCTCTGCTAGGTTTACACCTCTTTGATCTCTACCAATGCCTTTCTTATTCTACAGATTCTCTATAGTGACATAAAAATTGAAAAGCAGAGATGGGTCCTTTGTTATGTGCCTACAGAAGGGCATGGCTATTAAAGAAACATATAACATGTAATGCATCTTAGATAATTTAAAAAAGAATGCTAGCCTCCTCCTCTCCGGCAAAAAAAAAAAAGAGCAAAAAACAATAAAAATACTCATGGGGGAAAAAGTAGGGAAGGGGACATTTTTTTTGCCATAGGATGTGCCCTCCATCTAGGTCATTGACCTATGCTTGATTAAAGATTCATTTGCTAAGAACTGATCTTAGTGCTATGATATATTTATTTCTGATGTTTATATCTGGTTGTGCATAGTGCATTATTTGGTTTATACACTTGTTCAAAAGACTAGCTTTGACTTCTGCATATGTGCTTCAGGTTTAAGGAAAGCTTCAGGGGGCAGTTGGCTATCTGTAAGTCAAGGGATTGCAGAGGACACGTCTGATCTTGTGTCTGGTTTTGCTACAGTTGGTGATGGGTTGAGTGAATCTGTTGACTATCCAAATGAGTACTGGGACTCTGATGAATATGATGACGACGATGATGTTGGGTACATGAGACAACCTATTGAGGATGAGACCTGGTTTTTGGCACATGAAATCGATTACCCAAGTGATAATGAAAAGGGGACTGGGCATGGAAGTGTTCCAGATCCTCAAGATAGAGGTCCAGCTAAGGATGAGGATGATGATCAATCTTTTGCTGAGGAGGATTCTTACTTCTCTGGAGAGCGATATCTTCAAGCAAAGAATGTTGAGCCAGTTACTGCTTCGGATGATCCTATTGGTCTAACTGTAACTGAAGTGTATGGAAGGACTGATGAGGATGATTTAATGGCTGAATATGATGGGCAATTGATGGATGAAGAAGAACTGAATCTGATGCGTGCAGAACCTGTCTGGCAGGGGTTTGTCACTCAGACGAATGAACTAATCATGTTAGGAGATGGGAAGGTTCTGAATGAGAGTGGAAGATTACGACTTGAGGATATCTGTATGGATGATGATCAGCATGGTTCAGTTAGGTCAATTGGGGTGGGAATAAACAGTGATGTTGCAGATATTGGCAGTGAAGTGCGTGAGAGTTTGGTTGGTGGTAGCAGTGAAGGCGATTTAGAATGTTTCCGTGACCGCGATGTTGGACTTTTTGGCTCCAAACACTCTCATCATGATTTGGATAAGAAATCTACCAATAAGTTGAGCAAAAATAGAAAGAAAAATGATAAGAGTGAGTCAAATAAATATGTCATTGACGGCGATAAGGGTGCACGCTTGCAGATGAAAAATCATACGGATGGGAGCTTCTCATTTCCCCTATCACTTAAAGAAGACGAGATGATTCAGGCTGGCTCTAGTAAGTCTCTGTTGTCAAATAACTGCAATGCTGATGAGACTGATAACTGTCTTAATGCATTTGTGGGATCTGATAACATGATTTCTTCATGGAGGCGAAAGAGCAGTGATTCTTCACCTATGAAAAGTTATAGGGATGAAAATAATGCTAATGTGGTAAGATCCACCAATTCTTCTCCAACAACAGTCTCAAATTATGGATATACTGAAAAAGAGCATGTCAAGCTAGAAGAGGATGGAAAGTTTGGTGTTGCAAGGGAAGAAGATATAGGGGCATCACTAGAGGATGAAGAGGTTGCTGCTGTTCAAGAGCAAGTAAGACAAATAAAGGCCCAGGAGGAGGAATTTGAAACCTTCAATCTAAAGATTGTGCACAGAAAAAACAGGCATGTCTCCATCTATAAGCTGATCTGAGCTATAGATTACTAATCATGGTTATTTACAGGTCAAGATATACATCTCTAATTAACATGCTTGCCATTTTCATCAATTTACAATTTACTTAAGAAACTAGTGTTTGTAAAATGTTCGATACTTTTCAACTGTTATGAACTTTGTGAATCCCTACCACCTATTTTTAACTTTACATGAAAGAATATCTTGTTGATTCACTTGATCTCTCGCTTCCCTTCACTTCTGAGTATTAGAATATAAAATTATAATCCTGTGGGTTTTATGCATGTTTTCTTATCATAGTGGTCATTTTAATGGAAAATAAGATAAAGTTAGGGTGACAGCAAATCTACTATACCCTTCCCTGATTTGTAAAACATCATCACTTTATTAAAGGTGTATTCAGAACTAAGTGCTTATATTCATGAGTTATTAAACATAAAATATATTATTTATCATTAGGAATGTTGTAGAAAATAGAAATATGATTGTGCCTTCATATACTAGTAATGAAACTTCCACCGTCAAAATGTCTGTGCATATAGCAATATTGGCCATGCTTTCTGAACTAAATTGATTATATGAATACTGTGCTTTGGGCTAGTTGGTGATTATTGTTATTTCCTAAACTTGTTTCAATCCTTAATTAGTTTTAATCTTTATTTCACTTCACGATGTAGAAGTGAATGTACGTCAGTCAATATAGCATAGATGTCTGTCTTGACAATTCTTTCAAAAATATTGTTGAAATGGTGAGCTTCTTTACCTCAATGGGAAAGTTATATTTTAAGTTTATGTAACTTATTTTTGTCCCATGTTGGAAGACCTCATGAGCTTGTGATAATTTCTTGCTATGTTAAAAGTAGGTAACGATTTCTTGTCGTTGTTCTATGTTCTCCCTTCTTTTGGCCTTTATAGTCTATCTGAACCCACGTTTTGTTGCTCAGAACTGGCTTTGAGGAGGACAAGAATTTCCATGTTGTTCTAAATTCTGTAATTGCTGGGCGCTATCATGTCACTGAGTATCTGGGTTCTGCTGCATTCAGCAAAGCTATACAGGCTCATGACCTGCATACTGGCATGGATGTTTGTGTTAAAATTATAAAGAACAACAAAGACTTTTTTGACCAAAGCCTTGATGAGATCAAGCTTCTCAAGTATGTCAATAAGCATGATCCTGCAGACAAGTATCACATTCTTCGATTATATGATTATTTCTATTATCGAGTAAGTGATTGTTGGATGTGCTATTGATCTTGTTCACGATTGCTTTCAATTTATCATTGCTCTCATATCTACATATAAACAATTACTTATTTTATATCTATCTTTTTTCTTTCTCTTCTTTTTCCTACTTTCTATGTCACCTATCATATTGAAATGTTTGCCCACTCCTTTTCGCTGACTCTTACCTTACATTGTTTTATTTATTCAGTTAAAGTTATGCTCTATTTAATGTTACAAGCGCATATCATGAAATTAGCATGACTTTGTCACGTGTCTCTCTAGCCTAGAGATTTTATGATGCGTGGGTTGTCTTGTAATAAGCATTAGATATTACAGGATGATCCTACTTCCCTTTCAAGTCTAAGTATTGTCTGCCTGAGCAATCAGTTTGTTTTGGCACTGAATAGATTACTAGTTACTATATTTGGTAGAACATCACTTGTTTACATGCCACATAGTTGACAAATTGACCTGGAAAGTGGAAGGATAATGAACTATGAACAAAATAGAATTTGAACTTACTCTGTGGCTGAAAGTATTCGATAGGAAGATCTGAACAGCTGTATGGCATACATAAAATGGTCTTATAGTATTTGTATTTACTGGACCTTTATCTATTATTTTATCTCCAAATACACATATTTCTGCTGAGAACAATGGTTGTGTTGAATACTATCCCTATTTATTTATATTTTCTTTTATATATTTGTTATGAGTGCTGCAACAATATCACATTTCTCAATTTCGTCGATGTACAATATATTCTTACATATGGCATAAATTATCAATACTGGGGCTAAATTATGGAAAGAATTTAACTACATTAATCATCTTAGACAGATTCATAGCACTGGGAGGAAATATATGTTAACTAGTTGTCTTCTGACTTTGTAGTCTGTCTTATATGTTTGCTCTTATTCATTACTGATGCCCAATATTATAAATAGTCGGAGTGTTGGATGCCAATTTGGTCTGCTAACTTTACTACTCTTCATTCTTTTCCCTTGTTGTATTGCAGGAACATTTGTTAATAGTATGTGAACTACTTAAAGCCAACTTATATGAGTTTCATAAATTTAATAGAGAATCAGGGGGGGAAGTGTACTTCACTATGCCAAGATTGCAGGTCTGTGGTGTGCCGTGCCATTTACTTCATGATGTCTTATTTTTATCTATTTTACTGTCATTGTAAACTCTTCTGATTCTTTGTGTGCAGTCAATTACCATTCAGTGTTTGGAAGCACTTCAGTTTCTACACAGCCTTGGACTAATACATTGTGACTTGAAGCCAGAGAATATTTTGGTAAAAAGCTACAGTAGATGTGAGGTGAAGGTCATTGATCTTGGGAGTAGTTGTTTTGAGACGGATCACCTTTGTTCATATGTTCAGTCCAGGTCCTATCGTGCTCCAGAGGTTATTTTGGGACTTCCGTATGACAAGAAGATTGATATCTGGTCACTTGGCTGCATCTTGGCAGAACTTTGTACTGGCAATGTAAGTTGATAGATGTTCAATGCATTTGTAGTTTGAAGTTTAAAATATAGTTTGAAATTCTCAGTACCGAAGATATTCTCTCGAGCCATCAAATTTCCCATGGGAAGTACCAAGGCTTTCAGAGGTGAAAGGCACATTAAGGCAGTAGACCCCTTTAGTGCCTTGAGGTTAGAGGTGCTAAAAAGGGGCTCACCCAAGTGAAGTAAGGTGCTAAAACTAGGAAGAAAAGAAAAATGATGTATAAATAAGTAATTACTAAATTTTAACTATTGTAATATATAATTATCATATGAATTAATTGCTCAAGCATAAAATTTATATAAAATAGTAATGCTCAAGCTGAAGTAGATTAAAAGCCATGCTGAGAAACCTATCAGGATACTTTTACTAATTACGTAGTACTGTTAAATAGTTATTTCTTCTTAATTATCTCTTACGGTAGTCTTCTAGTTTTATTCAGATTGCTTTGTATGTTAGTATGTCAGCATGTCAGCTTTATCTCTAGGAGCTTATCTTGTAGTTAACCTCTATTTCGTAGTATTATAAATAAAGGGAGGTACAAGGGCTGAATTACTGGATTTTCCTTCGGCCCCTAAGTTCTCCCAACTATACTGTTGCTTTAACCCTAGATTTCAACAAGCCATACGGACTCAAGTTCACAACCAAAAAGATGAGGTGGTCCGGAAATTCTTATAAGAAACATATTGTGCATTTATAGAGTAGCATTTAAATATTTTGATTAACTAATGTTATAATAGGCTCTATTTAAAGTGTCAATTGCTAGAAATTAATTAGATTACTAATTAAGCATGCATATCAGGAATTTATTAGATTGAAATTTAGAATATACTAAATCGGCTTGTATCAACCTGTCATTGCCCAGACCTCCTGATGCAGCGTGCAATAAAGAAAAACAGAGGAACACAAGACTGCAACTAGACTAAGGGCAGAAGCAGAATCTGTAAACACACAAAGCCATAAATCCTTCTACAAGTCTAGAATTACAGTTCTAGAAATATAGGAACAAAGAGAACGCTCACTGCGTTTCTATAATGTCAAAACATAATTCCAAAAGCTCCTCCAAGAGATACACACTTCATGGCATATATACAGCCCTAAACCAAAACACAAAAACAGAGCAGCAAAGGCTCCAAAACGACAAGCACAATAAAACGACATAGTATATCTAACAACACTGCAGTAAATACATAATACTAAAACTATATAAGCCAAAAAATAGTGCAGTATGACTAAGGCTTCGATTTATCATATTCTTCCCTAAAACTCGGGTTACTCGGTCTGCATCACCTCCCTTTACTCCTCTACTATATCTATTTCATTTCCATTCTGACTCAAAATGATGAGGGATTTTGAAGATAACTTGTCTCATCTAGTTTGGCTGAACAGAGGTAAAACTCTCACATTTTAAAATAAATACAGAACTTAATTATCAGGACTTTCGAATGCATTATCTGAAAAAGACTGCAAGAATGAAAAGAACTGAGATTTCACTCATGCGGCAAGGCAAGCATCTTGCCTCCCTCAGATAGGTGCCAAAGGCATGCTCCTCAACTGCAGCACCTTTTGGTGTCTTTAACTTCACTGGGACGTACTTTATATTGGTCAATTAACCTTTCTACTGCCCTAGGTCTAAAGTTAAAGTTTACCTGAAGTTAAGATGACTTCTTAATCATTTTAAGCAAGGCTATCTGTGCCTCCTTGATAATAGTTTCTTATACATAATGAGGTCTTTGGATTAGCCCTGCAATGAAGTGATGCCAAACTACTTTGCTGAGGCTGCATCATTTTGTGTAATAATCTTCAAGAACGCCCAAAATTTATGTTGGACCATGGAGGATGTGATGGTGATTATTTAAGCATGGCATTCTGTTATAAAAGTTGTTAGCTGTTTATATTCTTCTGCATGATTCATGTGGCAAAGTGTGTTTTTTTATTGGGGCAGGGGGTCTTGGTTTGTCCTTGAGGGTCAGTTTCCCTTTTGAATGAGAATATCGTAAGTCATCAGGCTACTTCAATTTTCTTTGCAGTTGTGAGAGTTTTTGTTTTTTGGGTGAAAGCAGTTATGGGATTTATCTCTTGCTTTATCAAGAGTGCTTCCTTTTCTAGTTGGTTAAATGCTTGCATAGTTTTCTCTTTTTCCCTCTGACACTACATTGAACATGGTGCAGGTCCTCTTCCAAAATGATTCCCCTGCAACATTACTTACTCGGGTGATTGGCATCATTGGTCCAATTGATCAAAGTATGCTTGCAAAAGGACGGGATACATACAAGTATTTTACCAAAAATCATATGCTTTATGAACGTAATCAGGTAAGAATTGTTTTTCTAATTTCCTTTATATGCAAAATGGACTGGCCTGTGATCTGGAATCTCATTGTTTATTATACTTGTCTTGCTGCTACATGTAGCATAGTTAAGTCAGATGTTTGGCATGTGACCCAGACTAGAAGTCTTTCTTTTTTAATTAATTTTTTTATTCATGATCCATTATGAATATATCAACTTGAGACCAGCCACACAGATAAGCCTGAAGGTGTCACCACCCGGGTAGAAACAATAGAATGTAAACATACAATCAAATTAAGTGATGATGAGAAGGGTTTTTTAATTACATTTATATAAGCATAGGGATGCTGTTTTTCTCGTTCATCCATTGCTTCTTTTTCACCAATGGATAATGGCAGCTCCCAACCACTAGAAAACAATATACTTGATATAATATCAAAGAAGAGAACTAGGAGGTCCAAAACTTCCTGTCAACACAACATGCATGAAGAGGTGGCCGGCAGATTTGCTTTTACAATCATGCAAAACCAATCACTGAAAAATATTCCCTTGAGGTCATTCTAGCAATGTAACTCCAACTGAGCACACTGCAGCCTCATTTGTCCCGTCAAACTTCTGCAGTGAGAGGGTCTATACTGTCCATATACTTCTTGTCTACCTCTGAAGTCAGAAAGTGTGTTGAGTGGCCCAATCTCTGCAAGGGAGAAAGGAACTTCAAGGATGATGATAAAATATAGTTTTAATAATAGGTGCATGGAAGAATAGAAAATAGGTTGTCAAAACATTCATTGCCCTCTGCCAATGCAAATCAATACACTGATAGAGTTACATTCTTGATAATATTATCATTGGCTGGCTGACTGGTGTAGCAGAAGAGTAGTGCAACCTCCACTTAGCTCAATGGCTAAGTATAGCCTCTGGAATCAGCGTTCCAGAATACGAATTCACTGTAGCATGACTATTACCCGAGAGAAGGGCTCCCAAAAACACTCAAATAAGTGGAGATATACTTCATACTAATTTCAGAATGCTGCAACAGATAAATTACAAGCTTTCACATCCAGAATGACAAACATACCCGACTTTAAGAGCTATTACACAACATCTGACTTTACTGGTTGTAACAGCAACAAAACATAAACCAGCACATAAAACAAACACAGTACTAGCATTACATATGGTAAGCAGAAAATACACATTACAATCAGACAAAGGACCTCCTAGCATTTGTCTTCTTAGCATCCAAACCAGAAAGGTAATCCAAAGCAATTTGTTCTATATCACTCTCCTCTGCCTGGGGAGAACTCGCCTCTGAGTTGTAGTCAGGATAGACAGCTTGTTCTTGACCATGATATTCATGTAAATCTGCGACATTAAAAGTTCTTTTGATCCCCATGCTATCGGGTAAGTCTATGACATAAGCATTGTCATTAATTTTTTTATGACCTGATATGGACCATACTTCCTGGGAGCGAACTTGCTATAAGTTCCTGTTGGGAATCGTTCTTTGCGTAGGAATACCATTACCAAATCTCCTTCATGAAACTCCTTAAACCTGCAATGTTTATCAGCAGCCAATTTGTACTTTGTAGTAGATTCTTCAAGCTTCTATATTACTTCCTCTTGGACTGTTTGGACTTGTTCCGCCATGTTCTTAGATGTTGCATTTTTATCCGGTATGGAAGGAAGTCGAGCAAGATCAAGGGCAATCTGTGGCGGCTTAGTATAGACAATGGCAAATGGTGACTTCCCTGTAGCACTGTGGACATCATTATTATAAGCAAATTCTACTTGAGGGAGGGCATGATCCCATCCCTTTGGCTTGTCTCCACTATACACCTGGTCAAATTCCCCAATGTTCTGTTAACTACTTTAGTTTGATCGTCAGTTTGAAGATGGGCTGTCCTACTGTATTTCAAGGAAGTATCAAGCATCTTCCAAAGGGTAATCCAAAAGTGACTCAGAAATTTTGGGTCCTGTCGGAAGTGATAATTTTAGGAACATCATGTAAAAGCATCACTTCTCTAAAAAATAATCTGGCCACATGAGAGGCATCTGAAGTCTTCTTACATGGAATAAAGTGAGCCATCTTCGAAAAGCGATCCACCACAACAAATACTGAATCCACGCCCCTTTGGGTACGAGGCATTCCCAACACAAAGTCCATAGATAAGTCATCCCAGATATTATTAGGAATAGGTAATGGGGTGTATAACCCCGTATTTTGAACCCGCCCCTTTGAAGTTAGACAAAAATAGCATCTTTTAATGAAATTCCCTACATCTTTCTTGAGTTGTGGCAGTAATATCGTTCTTCAAGTGAGGCAATGGTTTTATCTCGGCCTAAATGGCCACTGAGGCCTCCAGTATGTAAATCAGTCATGAGCTTTTCTCTCATAGAAGTTCTAGGAATGCACAACTGATTGCCACGAAATAAATAGTCTTCCATAATATGAAATTCACCCGCAGGTTGCCTCTTGATACACTTCTCCCAAACTCCTTGAAAGTCTTCATCAATGGAGTTTAATTCCCTTAGGAATTTGAACCCAACAATGTTTTAGAGTTATCAAGAAGGCTGATTTTCTGCTTAGGGCATCATCAACTTTATTGTGGACTCCAGACTTATGCTTTATGACAAACGTGAACCTATGTAGGAAAGTGTTCATTGAATGTGCATGTTGTCTAAGCGCTTTTCATAAAATACTTCAAAGCTTGATGATCAGTGAATAAAACAAACTGCCTCTGAATTAGATAGCGTTCCCCGTGCTTAAGAGCTTTAACAATGGCATAAAACTCCTGATCATACGTTGACCATTTCTTTCTTGCTTCATTAAGCTTCTCACTAAAATATGCAACTGACCTGTATTCCTAGGACAGCACTGCACCAATACCTAATCCACAAGCATCACATTCTACCTCAAACAATTTATCAAGGGTAGGGAGTGCTAGAACATGAGCATTGCATAAATTCTCTTTAATCAGTGAGAAAATATCTTCTTGTTCTCAGCCACAGGTAAAAGAACCTTTAGACAATCTGTGCGGGGAGCAACTAGGGTGCTGAAATTTTTAATGAATCTCCGATAGAAAGTTGCTGGTCCATGGAAACTACGACTTCACCCACAGATTTAGGAGTAGGCCACTCCTGAATAGCTTTCACTTTATTCTCATCAACGTGCACCCCATGCTCACTGATAACATAACCCAAGAATAGAATGGATGGGTTAGGAAAGCACACTTCTTGAGATGAATGAACAACTTGTTCTCTTGAAGTGCAATTAAATGACATAAATGTTCTTCTCTGCTGTAAATTAATATGTAATCAAAGTATACAACTACAAATTTCCTAATAAAGGGCTTCAACACTTGATTCATAAGCCGCATGAAAGTACTAGGGGCATTGGATAGCCCAAAAGGCATGACTAGCCATTCAAACAACCCTTCTTTGGTTTTGAAAGCTGTCTTCCATTCATCCCTAGGTCGAATCCTTATATGATGGTATCCGCTTCGCAATTAATCGTAGAGAGAACCTTGGACCCCTCCAGCATATCCAACATGTCATCCAATTTAGGGATAGGAAACCTGTATTTGATGGTTATCCTATTAATGGCCCTACTGTCAATACACATCCTTCAATTCCCATCTTTCTTGGGAGTAAGTAAGGCTGGCACGGCATAGGGGCTGATACTTTCTCTAATAAGGCCCTTCTTTAACAATCCCTCAACTTGCTCCTTCAAAATTTCACCTTCTTTTGGACTCATCCGATTGTGAGGAAGATTGGGCAAACTAGCTTCGAGAATAAAGTCAATTTGATGTTGAATATCTCTCACAGGAGGTAGTTGATCAATGAGCTATTCAGAAATTAACTCACTAAAATCTTTCAATAAGTACCTCACTTTTTTGGACCAACTCCTCAGTTTTCAGGGAATAGGCTTGGGAAGGGACTTAATCATCACCACATGCGCCTCTTGAGATTCTTTGGCAGCTCTTTCAAATTCTCCTTCTGAGTGAGTAAGGATAAGAAATGACTTTCCCGCCACTTTAGAAGCTTTGGGATTAGAACTACCACTTTTAGAAGGAACTGTGACAATGTTGTGACCTTACCAATGGAATAGAATGTTATCCCTTCCCTTATAAGTGACATTGACATCAAATTACCATGGCCTCCCAAGGAACACGTGTAGCGTCCATATCAATTACATCACAAGTAATCTCATCATGGTAGTGCTTCCCAATAGAAGCGTGAACTTTACAAATTCTAGTCACCTTCTCACTAAGTCCTTTCTTTACCCACCCTATCAAATAGGGAGAAGGATGGGGTCCTATAGGCTACTCCAAGTAATCCACCAATGTCTTAGCAACAAAATTATCACAGCTTCCGTTATCAACAATTAGATCACACACCTTCCCTGCAATGGTATACACATATTGAAAGATGTTGTGCCTTTGCAATGGGCCTCCCCTCGGTGTAGAGCATAGAACTCCCTGTAAAATCAGACTCACTCTCCCCTTCATCGTCTTCAATTCTGGTTACATCATATATCTCATCATCAAATCCTATCTGTTCACCATCTTCTTCCAACCCTTCATTTGGTTCTACCATGTTAACTGACTTCCTAGCAAGACACTCATGGGACTTATGCCCCTGTTGATCACATCTATAACACTTTATGGTTGAAGTTTTTGAGTTAGGGTTGAACTTTTTGGAAATATCAAAGCTGGATGACTTCTAAACATGCTTACCTCGGCCATCGCTACTACTAACTCCTCTTCCTTGGGTATCCGAAGGCCTGTGAGCTTTGTCTAGGGCAATTTGAGGGGCTTTGCCCTTTCCAACAGCACTACTACTCTTGGCCCACTTTCTTCTAGAGTAAGTTTGCACATGGGCTGACTTTTCTATCATTTCAGCTTTCAATGCTAAATTGTATGCTTCATCCACACTCCAAAGGACTTGTAATCCTATTTTCTCTCTAATTTCAGCTTTAAGTCCACCCAAATATCATGCCACTCTTTGGGATTCATTTTCATTCAAATTATTTCTAGTAGAAAGTTTATTAAACTCGGCCATATAATCAGAAACTGACTTACTTCCCTCGTGGCAATTTTGATACAGCTGGAACAAATATTGTTCATAGTTTGGAGGTAGAAATTTATCCATCAAAAGTTGCTTCATCCTCCTCCATGTTCTAATTGGAGCTTTTGCCTTGCCTCCTCCTAGTTCTTTGCAATTGGTCCCACCAAACGGGTGCCCCACTTTTAAATTTAAAAGCCACCCACTTTACCATTTTCTCCTCTGATACTTCCATTATCTCAAAAAAACGTTCAACCTACGAAACCCTGTCAAGAAACTCTTCTATATGAAGATTCCCATTGAAAGTGGGAATATTAGCTTTAATCTTATAATCATCTTGCCTCCTCTGCCTGCCCTTGGTTGTTGTTCAGGAAAATTAGGCATTTCATCTTCAGCTTCAAACTCACTGTCTCCTAATGGCCTTTCATTCCTTTCAAAAACTCTCTTAGCATCAATTCATTGCTGGGGCACTGTAGATACTGGCTCTTGAACTCCTCGGACATGCTCATTAGCCACCTGCAAATTCTGGTTCAGGTTCGCTCCTAGCTCCACAATCATCTGCTGCAAGTCTTGGATGGAACAACGCTGCTCTTCAATTGCGTTCCATACTGCAGCTTCTCCTCGGGCACTGTTGACCCATAGACTTCAGTCGCCTCCGCTAGACATCACGCCTGGGCCAATCCCAGGCTCTGATACCACTTTGGCGTAGTAGAAGAGTAGTGAAACCTCCACTTAGTTCAACTGCTAAGTATAGCCTCTGGAATCAACATGCGAATTTACTGTAGCGTGAATAGTACCCGAGAGAGAGGGCTCCCAAAAACACTCAGATAAGTAGAAATATTCTTCATTACTAATTTCAGAATGCTACAACAGATAAATTACAATCTTTCACATCTAGAATGACAAACATACCCCTGACTTTAGAGCTATTACACAACATCTGGCTTTACTAGTTGTAACAGCAACAAAACATAAACCAGCACATAAAACAAACACAGTACTAGCATTACATATGGTAAACAGAAAATACACATTACAATCAGACAAAGGACCTCCTAGCATTTGACTTCTTAGGATCCAAACGAGAAAGGTAATCCAAAGCAATGTGTTCTATATCACTGACAATCCATGCAAAAGGGAAGTCTCCTTGGTAGAAGATCCTAAATATACCTGGTGTTTTTCAAAGTGATTGATAGTGAAATTTTTGTTATATTCTAAGATTTAGATTTTTGTCTTAAATAAATTCTACCATGATGAATCAAAGTAATTCTCCTCCTATGATTAAATAAGCAGCCACCATTGGGCCTGTGTTATGATCAAGTTTTAGCCAGGGCTGAGCCTCAGAAAGTGGGATTGCCAAATATAAGAGGCAGGATACCGTAATTATTGGTTCTGTACACCAGAGCCCATGGTGGCAAAAGTGGAGAATATTTCGTGTAATCCTTTCCCTTCCCCCGTTAAAGAAATGAAAAGAAAACAGTACTTCCTGTAATTTTTAAAATAGACTACTTTTATTCCCATTCACTTGTGTTTTCACCATTTAGGTTTTGAAGGAAGACTCACAAATTGGCAGATTGCTTAAATACCTTGGCCACTCAATATTTTAGTTCTTGTGATGTCAGAATGAAATTCCCATTGTCATTTGTCACCTTGCCATTTTACTTGCTTGAAATAAATTGACAGTAAAGTAACTGTTATTCTGTAATCTGCAGGAAACCAACAGGTTGGAATACCTGATTCCAAAAAAGACGTCCTTGAGGCATAGATTGCCAATGGGAGATCAAGGCTTCATTGACTTTGTTGCTCATTTGCTCGAGATTAACCCAAAGAAGCGGCCTTCTGCGTCTGAGGCCCTGAAGCACCCATGGTTATCATACCCTTACGAACCTATATCTTCTTAAGTGTTTGGAGTACTTTTGGTGATAACCTCACTGGCCCATAAGTTGGGTTAGGTATCTCAATGAGGGAAGGCGCCACCTATACTTCTTCCCTGCTCTTCATTATCTATTTGAAAGGTGATACTGAAAGCGTTCTGCTGTTCCACATTCCTGCACCAGGCATTGAAAGGATGTAATTTTGCACGTACAATGTTATTGTTACGGTCTTGCTTTCTTTGGTCTGTTGGAAAGGGAAATCTTAAAATCTTGTTGTACATGATGTGAGATAATTCTTTGAGGCTATTTTGTAAAATGCTATGAAATAGATTCTTATCCGATTTTGCATGGCCTGTGACACACTTGTTGCCGCTCAAATCAATATTAAAGCAAAGCTGGTGACAATGTGATTTAACAGAGACTTTTGTGGAACTTGAGATTCAACCTTTCCTTACAGTTGCAGCAACCTAACTGTATCTTGAGGTGTAAAGAAGGGAGCTTCTCCGTCTGTTCTACATATGATACTGGGGATTTGGTAGCAAATGGGTTATACTTTTGGCATTGGTCTTCAACTATTAATTTCTTTGGATGCCTTTGGGCAACAGGAATTTCTGAATTTACCATTCCTCTGTCTCTTGCCCAGTTTTTGCTCCTCCTAAGTTACATTATGTTTCATGTATATATCTTTTTATTTCCTATTTCTTATCTCTTATCTAATTGTTGTGTCTATTTGTATAAAATACTAATACATCATTAAGAATGGGTTATTAATAAAATTTATGTAATTTATACTAAATCTTAACATTGATGAAAATAAAATAAAGAACATAACACTATGTTTTAAAGATTGATTAAACTCAAAAATTTAATGTCAGTATCAAGATATATATAATCTACCGTCAAAAACGTAATAAATAATTATAAAAAAACATGTATTTAATGAAGTGTTATATGTATAAAATAAAATCTGTTAATTGTATATTTTTATCATCAAAAGAAATCTGTTAATTTTGATTAAATGTTGTCCCTCGAACAACATTAGATAGAATTAGAATAGAAGGAAAATCAAATATTAAAAAGGAAGAGCAGATAATTGAGATGGAATAATGATATAATCTTAAATAAAAAGGGAAAAAAAAGAAGAGAATGGTAGTAGTGCCTTGGCGGCTTGGCGCTGGGACCAGCTTACATTAGCGCCCGTGCATCGAGAGTTGGAATTCAATGGAGAAGAAATCGCCGTTGCTGGTGGAAGAAGTGGAAGCAACAGCCGATGAAGCAAAAGCTTCTCTGTTTCCTCTCTTTCCACTCACAGACTCCTCTCTGCAGACGAGCACTCCAGTTTCTCAATGGCTTTGCAACTCGAGCTTCACCACCGACATTTCTGTCATAAATGACGTTGTCGCATCCCAACTCAACCAGGAAACCACCCAATCACCGCGAGAAAAGCACGACCTAGAAGATGAAGAAGGTCGTATTGACAATCGGGCTCAAGCGAAGCCCTTTTCTTCCTATGAGATTCTGGAATCTTCTGAATCTGATAGAGAGGTCGAGCGTGGAAGAGAGAAAAACAAGAGGAAGAAGAAGAAGAAACGGAAGCGTGATGGGTCCTCGGAGAAAGGGGGATTGGATGATTATGGTTCGAGAAAGTCTCGTGTCCGAACTTGGGCTGATTCTGAGACCAACACTGCCAAAGATTATTACTTTGATTCTCATGGTGATCGCGATAATTTGGCGTTCGGTTGTATCTACAGGTACCCTTTTTGAGTTTTTGTCATAACTTTGAACTATTGAATCCGTGTTTATGAATATTATTTACTGGGCTTACATTTTGTTTCCAATGGAGATTTTCCCCTTCTTACATCTTGGATGGATACCAAGAAATCAGGGGAGAATAATTAACTTTTGATAGTTTATTCCATGTGATTTTATCAACTTTTTGAATAATTTAGTTTTTGTTTCTGAGGGTGTTCAATAATGAAGTTTGTATGGTACAAAGTCTGGTACTCTTACATTATAATGCATGTCCTAGGCGCTCGAATGAAGTCTTCAATAGCAATTTATCTTCTGAAACACAGGACTAGGAAGGAGAATAGGATGCTTACTTCATAAGTTGGTAATCATTATCTCTTGGGATTTGCTTTGAGATGCTGATCTCATTTCCTTTATACCCTTCATGCAACTCTTTTCTCTCTGTAGTCTACTATAGAGATAGATTGGTTGTATAGATTCATATGCTATACGAATGTTGCTCCTAAATCAGGAATTGTTGGCCACTTATGATTGACGGGTATAGATTTATTTATTTTTTGTTAAAACTCGACCTTTTCATTATCGTTGACCACCTGGGCATAGCTCTGGTGGTTGGGTGGGAGTTTGGGAAGAGGTCATAGGTTTAATTTTTGATGTACCCACAAGAAAAATCATTTATTATTGAACTAGAACAAAGAAATGGGAGAGATAATTAAGTTTTCATTGCTGTTCATTTAGATTTCAGAATTATAACAACGTAAGTGAGTGGGCTTAATTAGTTCCTGTTGATGTGTTATGTTCAAATTTATGGAGAAGGCAGGTAAAAGATATAAGCGGTACTCTTGAACCTTTGACTTCTTTATTTATACCCAAGATATGGATTATTATTATTTTTGAAACAATTCTGTTTTCATGGGTATTTTGTTTTCTGTCAAGTAATGAATGATCAGAAGCCTTTATAAATGCCACGCAGAATGGATATTGCTCGGTACAAACCTTACAATCCTTTGAAACTATCTGGGCTACATGTTGGAGGTTTGTATTGGTGGAATCAGAGCGATTTACTCTTGGAAAGAGATGGTGATCTTGATGCATTGGATACTAAACTGAAATCTGCTGGTCGCTACTGGTCTGCAAAGAATATAGCTTTAGAACGTCATAAGAACTTTAAGCGTATTCGTCTTGTTGCTCCAAAAATGTCCTCTGTTATGACTCAAGATGAGTTCATACCTTTATCAGACATTGAGACATCTCAAGGAGCTGTTGACAGTGAATCTGTCTCTAAAGCTTCAACACTTGAAGAATCTTGGGAAGATGAAATGTTGCGCAAATCTCGGGAGTTCAACAAACTGACAAGGGAGCGTCCCCATGATGAAAAGGTTTGGTTGGCATTTGCAGAGTTCCAAGATAGGGTTGCAGGGATGCAACGACAGAAAGGCGCTCGCTTGCAGACTCTCGAAAAGAAGATTAGCATACTAGAGAAGGCAATTGAGCTTAACCCAGATAATGAAGAGCTATTGCTTTGTCTATTGAAAGCTTATCAAATGAGAGACAGCTCTGATGTGCTGATTGGGAGATGGGAAAAGATGCTTCTGCAGCACTCTGGAAGTTACAAGTTATGGAGAGAATTCTTGCATGTTGTTCAGAGAAACTTCTCCAGATTTAAGGTTTCAGAGATTAGAAAAATGTACGCACATGCAATTGAAGCTTTATCTGCTTCATGCAGCAAGCACTTTAGGCAGGTTCTCATTTTTTTTTCTGCTGTACTTCCATTTTAATTGTGTTTGAAGGTGAATTTATCCTTGTATTTTGAATTTATTCATCTTGAGTCCACACGTGGTTCTGTTTTCTTTAGAACGAATAATTCTATCCCATATTTGGATGCATGATAATAAGGGGGGCGGGGAACAGAAACTAAGGGATTGAATTGTTCCTTGAGGACCCATTTTTATTTAATTTTTTGTTTCCTCTGAAGGTGGTTGGAAAGTAAGGGAACTAAAAGATTTATTTTTTAAATTTTGTGAACTGCCAATTTTACCTTCTTGCAGCAAAAGTAAACAAAGTGAAAACTTGAAAGACAGTTATAATGATAATATATTCATGGAAACACTTCCTTTTCATACCATTCTGCTTTTGAACAAGCACATATCTATTTATTTTTTCTTCCAATAAAGTAAATAATCCATGAACAAATAATCATAAATTTTCTTTTCATTCTATTCCATTCTTAATGACTATTGTATTTTTTTCCTTTTCATTTTGAACCATCCACCCAATCAAACTGGAAAACAACATTTATGGTGTTGCAGCTGCATGTTTCAAGTATTGTGCCTCTATACATGTATATACATTTTGTTACGGTTATTGCTATACATTCTGGAGGTGTATAAACTGGTTGCTTTATACGTCAGAGGTCATGAATTTGATATTGAGTATATAACAATTTTACATGCCCTTGCATGACATGTTTTGCTATGTACTTCTGTATTTAATGTGAATATTCTTATTTTTGAAGTTCCTGCAATGGTGTTGTTGAAAGGAAGAATAAGTTATTTTGATTTTGACTCTTGCAGGTTCACCAAGCTGCTGATCCTTCTTTACTAGATGCTGGAATTGTTCAGCTAGAACTTGGTCTTGTGGATATATTTGTCAGTCTTTGCAGGTTTGAATGGCAGGCTGGTTATAGGGAATTGGCCACTGCTTTATTTCAGGCTGAAATTGAGTTTAGTTTGTTTTGTCCACCTTTGCTTCTCACAGAGCCGAGTAAGCAAAGACTGTTTGAGCATTTTTGGAATAGCAATGGTGAAAGAGTTGGAGAAGAAGGGGCCCTTGGTTGGTCCACATGGTTGGAGAAAGAGGAGGAAACTAGGCAAAGGGTTATCAAAGAGGAGATCTCATGTGAAAATGAAGAAGGTGGTTGGACTGGTTGGTCAGAGCCATTGTCCAAAGTTAAGGAGGGTAGTGCCAAGGTTGAAAATGAAGCCAACAGTAATTTGATTCCAGAGGATTTCCCAGATGAAGATGAATATAAAGATGTGAATCAGGAAGATGATACTGAAAATTTGCTAAAAATGCTTGGTATTGATGTCAATGCTGGGGATGATAGTGAAGTTAACGAAACTGCAACCTGGATCAAATGGTCAGAAGAAGAGTCTTCTAGAGATGGTGACCAGTGGATGCCTGTTCATAGGAAAACAGGTGAACTCTCTCTGTCTGCATGAACAGTCATATAGTTATACTACTCTCTCAATTACTAATTTTTTTTCATTCTAAACAAAATGCTCATACTAGTATATTGATTAACCATGAACAGATAGGACTTATCTTAATGCTGCAACACATGAGACAGAAGAAGATGAGCAACTCTCGAGAATCATATTGTATGAAGATGTGAATGAATACCTGTTTTCTTTAAGCACAACGGAGGCTCGACTATTGTTGGTGTCCCAATTCATTGACTTCTTTGGTGGGAAGATATCTCAGCTGTAAGTTTTCTGGAGTACTCCATAGGTAATATCACAACTGGTAGTGGGAAGTGGGAACTATTAAAATTAGTTTTCAAAAGCTATGATTAGGATGCCATCAGTAAGCTCTTAGCTAGGTCTCCCATGTGCCATTGCAAGAAGGTGAAGGTTTCATATATATGTGTACTTAGAGATACACAAACTGATGGGGTGTCCTTTCTTAGTTGTTTTACATTTTTTGTTGTGGTTCTTTAACATCATCTTGGTGCTTGGTTGACCAGGTATAGAGTTTGTACCTGTTGCTTCCTGTCTCATTCTCATAATTATAAATTTCAGTAAAAGATAGTGTTTAGTTTTAGCACAATGTAGTGGTGAGTTTGTGCAGTAACTTGCAAGACAAGCTTTCACATGAGTTAGGGCTATGTTGGTGATACAAAACCCATTATTAAATGATTCTTTGACAATATTCTAACCTAAGTTCTTTCCAAATTGCATTTTTCTCATCTATAGGTAATATGTAATTTTCTATTTGGAAAGGATGTGATAACAACATATGTAATTTTCTATTAGGAAAGGATGTGAAAACATAATTAAAAAATCCATCATGAAGCTTGAATCTTTGTGGTACAGTCATTGGCTGTCATAAATTATACGGCATAAATAATTTGTCATCATCTGTTACTTCCTAGCATACTTAATCATCTTTTGTTTTCCTTGGGCCTTTTGGAATAAATAATATGTATTTAACAAGTTGATGACATTCTTGTTACCTCGTATTTCCTTTGTAGGATATGTTCAAACAGTCCAAGCTGGACAGAGACTATCCTTAGCTTGGAGGATCTGCCAGATTCCATATTAGAAAAGTTGAAATGCATTCATGACGTTTTGACGAAAGCGCAAAGCAGTTCTACTGGTTTCAGTTTTGAATTTCTATCAGGCTGTTTCTCTAGGAGTGCTGATATGATGAAATTCCTTCGGAATGCTCTCTTACTTTGTTTGACCGTTTTTCCACGTAATTACATCTTGGAAGAAGCTGTTCTTATTGCTGAAGAGTTATATATTACAAAAATGAATCTTTCTGGCTGTGTGGTTACCCCATGTCGAGCTTTAGCAAAGTATCTCTTAAAAAGTGATCGACAGGTACTCGTTGTCCTACCAAAAACATTAAGAACACTGTATGTATCAATTATTATTTTTGGTTTTTTTTTTTCCATCTGTGAAGAAAAAGGGAGATATAAGGTGTTTGCTAATGAGGTTTATATGGAAGTTCCTTTTTATCTTCAAATATTTGTAACCTTTCTTAATTTATATATGTCTCGGTACTTCTGAGCATGCCCTTTTTGTATGTGTTGACTGTAGGATGTATTGCTGTGTGGGGTATATGCACGAAGAGAGGCTAATTATGGTAATATTGATCATGCAAGAAAAGTGTTTGACATGGCGTTGTTATCCTTAGAAGGGCTTCCAGTGGTATGTTGTGTGTTTTCTGCTGCAATGCCTTCTTTTAAAGATTATTTTTCTTTGCTGTTTCTTTCATGGGATGAAGTGGTATTTTTTGCTTCATTTAAACTTATTGATTGTGGCTTCTTATACAATACTAACAAATGTTTATGGGAATTTCAGATGAATGTTTCATATATGAATAATGCATCAACCATACATGATTCTTATACTCTGCTTTGATATAATGGGCTATTCTTATACTCTTCTTAGGAACAGTATTTTTTCCTGACTTTCTATTCCTTTTTATATTTGCTTTCATTTACTGTATGGAGTAGGAACTGCAGTCAAGTGCTCCTCTTCTATATTTCTGGTATGCTGAGGCAGAGCTTAAAAATAACTCTGATGATGATCGTGAATCTTCATATCGTGCAATGCATATAATATCATGCTTAGGAAGCAGTACAAAATACAGCCCATTTAAATGTCAACCATCAAGTTTGCAACTGCTTAGAGCACGTCAAGGTTTTAAAGAAAAAATTAGAACAGTACGATCATCTTGGGTTCGTGGTATAATAAATGACCAGTCTGTAGCTCTGATATGTTCAGCTGCATTGCTTGAGGAGCTTACCTTTGGATGGAATGCGGGTGTTGAAATATTGGATCAGGCATTTGCGATGGTGCTTCCAGGTTATGTATCTTCGAAAGTTGGTTTTCTATTTAGAAAAATGCGACACCTGCAAAACTAGTATAAGTAGACATTGCTAGTCTGATTTTTCTGATATTACCTTTACACAATCTGCCCTATAAAGAGTCTTCTTTGTCACCAGTTGGCGGCTATAATTTTAATTACTGGACATCCTTTTATTTTTTTGGAGGCCTGTTTCTCCTAATGTTATATGAAGTTTAGTCCATCTCATCTTCTGACCTGTGGGCATACAGAAAAAAAATTGGAATCAAAATATTTGATTTATAGCTTTGATAGCATGAATCTTTACCGTTCATGATCACAGTTAAAAAATGGTATATAATTACTATAAATATCATTAACTTCGAAGAACACAGATAGTTTACAATGTGCTATAACACTGAGCTTTGGCATATCATGTAGACGCAGTTTGTCATGTGACCTGCGTCAATTGTTCCTATGGAGCTAATAATGATATTTATTGCAGCATAAATGTTGTTGCTGTTATCATGTCAATATGTTGCTTATCATGTCTATCTGAATGGTTGCAACCTGCAGAAAGGAGAAGCCATAGTTATGAACTTGAATATTTGTTCAACTATTACATAAAGATGCTTCAAAGACATCAGAGGCAATCAAGTCTGTCAAAAGTTTGGGAGTCCATCTGTCAGGGCCTCCAGATATATCCTTTCAGTCCAGAACTTCTTAAAGGTGTAGTGGAGGTTGGCCATTTTTACACAACATCTAATAAATTGCGGAATATGCTAGACGACTATTGTTACAAGTAAGATCCTTGTCATTTATATTCCATATATCTTCATGAATAAAACATGTGTCTTGAGGTTTTCTTGATGCATGAAAGAGAGCTCCTTACAGCTGTCTCTGTTCTTTTTTTTCTTTTACACTGGATTTTAAGGATCTAAGTCATCTGTTTTCTCCCCTCGCATGAATTTATCTCCTCTATATGAATAATATTTGGTTGCTTGTTTCTTTCTAAGATCTTCCATATTATTGCATGTCAGATTCTCTGTTTTCAACATGAAGTTTATGATAATCACATCTTCCCATTGGTTTTTCGTGCAACTTATTTATACTAAGAATCTAGGATAAGCATTCCTTTTTTTACTGTACTTTTTCAGGAAACCGTCTGTTATTCTCTGGCTTTTTGCATTGTCATTTGAGATGTCAAGAGGTGGCTCACAACACAGAATCCGCAGGTTGTTTGAAAGGGCATTGGGTAATGATAGACTTTGCAACTCAGTTTTACTCTGGCGTTGCTACATTGTCTATGAGATGAACATTGCACGTGATCCTTATGCAGCTCGACGTGTTTTCTTCCGAGCTATTCATGCCTGCCCCTGGTGAGAGTTTGTTTTTATGATTAGTGAATGATCTTGTCTTCAGATGGACTATATTTCTATTATTTGTTGCATTTTTTTCTCAAAGTTTTTTGTTGCAAGCCAAGAAGTTTAATTTTAAACAGTTTACTAAGTCTTGTAGCATTCACCTGCTGTGCATTTTGGGTGCGGGAGCCCCCCAGTTGTAGGTTTCTAGACCCAATCCTCACAAAGTGTTTCCTCTTCCAATAAATGTAGCTCGCAAAAAAAGAAGTTAAATTGTTAATTCTTGGATCTAAATATATGCACAAGTAGGAATAGTTTACATTTCAGAAATGGTTCTAAATGATTGAACGAGGCTTGCAAATATGGTAAAAGATGATAAACAGAATCAAGATGGAGAGTGAACAGCTGAACAAAGTGATGAAGAACCCCCTCTTGAATTCTTCATGTCCTCTTTTTTTTTTAAGTAAGAAAATAGACATTATTAAGAGAAAAAGGACCTCTTAAATGTCCTTACAGTCTTAGCATCGTTGCATACCTGGCTTATGCATTTCTAGCCAAACCAACCTACATACTAACTACTCATCTACAAAATGTGATATAAACAGCCAGGAAAAAGATAATATGCCCATCATAGTTTTAACTCTCAAACTATACTAACTTATGTTGGGTGACCTTTTTTAAATAGTGGATATTTAGTTATTCCTATCAAGTTACCTTTATCTTTAATGTGCATGCCAGGTCAAAAAAGCTATGGCTGGATGGCTTTCTCAAAATGAACACTGTCCTAACTGCAAAAGAGCTGTCAGATCTCCAGGAAGTTATGCGGGATAAGGAACTGAATCTGAGAACAGACATTTATGAGATCCTTTTGCAGGAGTCATGACAATGGCTCTCATCTGTTGCCAGAATCTGGCTGTACTGTGCTAATGGTATACTTAGTGCACCGTTCTTGATCTAATGGGAGCTCATCTCAATTTTATAGTTTGTCAAAATGTGTAGGCCGCCACCAAAGTTTGTATACAATTTTCTCGTTTGAATAGGACAAGCTAACATGCATGCTCATAGTTTGTGAAATCGATGCAATTGTAAAAGTAGCTGTCTGGCGATGTAAAATTTGAGGGGTCTATCCTTGGGTGAGTCTCTGAATGCGATGCTGGTATCTGTAGTGTAAATATATTCTCCAATCAAAAGAGAACGTGTAAATCGGTAAGTTACGGTTGTTAATGTATGTTTGTTCAATGATGTCAACAGTGATTAAATATGGTGAGACACTATTTCCAATTCAAGTTACACCCATATGTTAATGTTGAACTTGCATGAATAGTTGGAAAATGTTTATATTATTTGGGTCAAAGAAATTGGACTATGCAACGGCCTTACTGTTTCTGATGTTTTGACCAAGTCCTATGTTCATTAAATTTATCTTGATTGTTGTTGACATTAGTTGATTTTTTGAGTCTCGACATGGCTTTCATTCTTCTTCCCTGTATATTGTCAGTCTGCTTGATTATCTCTAATGATCTGCTCAGTCATTTTGCTGATTGGTTA
Organism: Ceratonia siliqua; assembly: GCA_034509205.1. Taxonomy (NCBI): domain Eukaryota; kingdom Viridiplantae; phylum Streptophyta; class Magnoliopsida; order Fabales; family Fabaceae; genus Ceratonia; species Ceratonia siliqua. The sequence continues at coordinate 3,969,863 of JASKGM010000012.1, read as the reverse complement.
GTGTTTCAGATGACTGTATATTAGCCAAAATATAGAGATCTCTAGACCTATCATGCATAATGATGTCCCCTTAATCATATAACAGACCAAGCAAAAACTAGCATGATTTTAATGAATGAACTGTCTTCTTTTCTTCCAGTTGGATGCTTGAATCATTTGATATCAGCACCTGAGTGCATACTTGAGATTACAAAGTCATCTCAACTCCGATGTGGATACAATCCCATTTCCACGACTTCACTTTTTCATGATGGGTTTTACGGCTTTTGCCCCTCTGATATCTCAAGGAACAAGGCAGTATTGTGCATTTTTTGTCCCTGAACTGACACATGTACGTGGATTGCCAAGAAGATGACGTATGCAGCTGTCAGCGAACCGTGTTTAATATAGTGACTGACATTTCACCGAAAGGTCTTGCGATCACTTCAACTTTTGTTAGGAATTCAATCTCTATACTAGAGATGTTCATATTCTCTATTGATTGTCTAAGATAATGACTCTAAATAGTATTAGCATACCCCAGGAATACGCAGCCACGCTGATACTTGCAGGCTTAGGATGAGAGATTAAATGTTGGCATATCTGATTTGTATGGACACTGCATAATGTTCGACTTCTCTTTATACTTCTTTCCAGCCAATACGAAGCATACTTGCAACAACAGTGAAGGGACCTGGAAATAAATTCAATTGGATTTTTTTCCTATTTTTACATTTAGTTTGCATCAGTTTACCTGTGATTTTTGGCTGATACATTAAAGTAATAATAAAGAAAGAGGATTCCCCTTTTGATACCCACCTTTCACCCTCCCACAATGAGGGTGTGGGAGGTGAGTAAAATGGAGTGTGGATATAAAATTACTCTATTGAAAATGAAGTAGTTTTCAAAACTTTTAAGATAAAACAATTGTAAGTTTCGACCCCGAGTCTCTCATGTTTTCAGTCACTAATGCAGTTACCTTCATCCTAAACATCATCTCCCTCGAACCCACCAAGTGGGTTCATCGACTAAACATCAGCATTAACCTGTGAGTTTATTTATTTTATTTGCCAAAAACTTCTTATCATTCTATCCCACGGAAAAATGCTTCTGAATTGATTTCCTTGAATTTTTAACAAATAATCTCTTATTTCAGGGATCAGAGCCATAATGAAGAATCATCTGGCTGTTGCTCTGTCTTATTGCAGCAGAGAAACATATTTATTGCATTTGTAAGTAAGTTAATAGAACTTAAGCTTCACAAATAAATGGCTTTTATGTTCAACGTGTTGGACATAGATAGGATTCCTGTTATAATAATGCGTCGTTTACAGTCTAAAGCTTTCATTTGTTAATGTTATGATCACTTGTATCTGGTTTTTTTTCTTTATTCTTTTTCGTTTTTTTTTTCTGTTTTCTTCCTTATCCAGCAGTAGGCAGTCAATTGTGAAGCTCGCTGGTTCAAGAAAAATTCTGGATTTGGAATATCATCCCATGAGCAACTTATGTTTTGAATTCCTATCAGGGCGTGCATGGATTTTCAAGAAAAAAACTTGTTGGAGGCCAGGCAACAAGAATTTATAGAATAAAATGTGAAATTGTCAAGTGTCTCTTAAGTAATTAGTAGTCCCTTCTCCTTCACTGAAATAGATGGTACTGAGATAAGTTGAATCATTTTTTTATATAATTGAGTTTCCACTTCTTACATATGCTGCATTTCCGTCAGTATATGCAAATGAGGAATATTGTAGATTTTAACTCATGAAAATCCTCAACATTCCTTAAACAAGGCATTTTTTGTTCTTTAAAATGATCTATCAAAGTCTCTTAGCTTGTCTTCTTGTCGATGCCTCGATGGCTGCCTTGTACGAACTTGTTTTATTTTAAGTGGCACTATATTTATCCATCTATGCAACTTAAATAGAGAAAATAACTAAAGCAAAATCAACCATTCTCTCACAGATGAACGGAAAGATTTACATTATCAAAGAAAGACTCTAGTTTTACAAGAATTTCACTCCAGAAGCTTAATGAGGAAATGTTTGAACAGAAGCAAAACTAGTCAACTTCAAACGCGTTCTCTAATTTACACAGCAATCACTCTCTGTAGCTAAATCAATTATTGTTATTAAGAGTTCCAACACAATTCTAAAAGGCAAATTGTCAATGGGCAGCTCTTTCCTCTATTGCAACAGAGTTAAAAGTTCCTCATCAGCATCAAAAGCAGACAAACAGGGAATATGGTTGTCATTGTCAATGGTAGCTTCCTACCCTCCGTGCCACCTGTTTGATCCTGCGAACGAGAAGCTGCAGTTTGGTTCTGCCCATCATTTGTAGGGAGAGTTCCATCTGGGGGCTGTCCTGCTGAGGATGTTTTATCGGAAGTACTTGAAGATGGACATGACATTCCAGAAAGACAATTACCTGTCGCACTGACAGATAAAAGGGATCATATTAGAATTACAACCACAAACTAATCAAAGATATGAACAAAAAAGTGAAATGTAAATCACAGGGGCACTAAAATAGTTGTACTAGGGACACTGTAGATAGTAGATGACTTGCTAACGAATACAGAGGAAGCTCTGTTATATACTTACATTAGTTTCAAGTTTTTATTTGTAGATAAAGAGATGGGTATGGTTCCGTTGAATCTGTTATCTGCTAAATTCCTGGTAAAACATAAAAGAGTAATTTAGAAAGTTGAAAAAGGAATATCAAGTTCATTCTAAGTTGAAGTTTGATTACTGTATTTCCTGCAAGGGTACTAATAACTTCAGATTAGGCAAAAAACCAAGATAGCTAGGAATTGGTCCAGAAAAGCTGTTATTATGCAAATCACTGCAAGTTTTAAAGACCTTAAAATGTTAGGAAACAGATACTACATCATCCAGAGGATGTACTGGTGTTTGAGATTTTTAAATTCCAGTTCAACTCACATTGTCTCCAGGGCAGCCAAGGAACTAAAGTCTGGTAGGGTTCCTGATAGGCCAAAGCTGCTGAGGTTCCTGTTTCAGGTCCAATACAGAAGGCAACAGAATTTGAATTATCAGCTACAGTGAACGGTGTAACTATACAACTTGGAGGTTTGAAGAGAAAGAAAAAGAATTTTACTTACAATGCTGTCACTCGTGGGGAGGCATCAGTATTACATGCCAGCCATTCCTATGAAAATGTTAATGGAAGACATGGGTCCCCGCCCCATCTCTCTAGTATGCTAAATTTCTTCTGTAGTGCTTCCAATCCTTTCACTACAAAACACACAAAAATATTTAAGAATGTTTACATGACAATAAAGATGAAGGTGAAATGACTAGAAGCCATACCATCATTGCTGTTGGTTCCATCTGTTAGTGCATCACTGAAACTATAGACTTCATAGGCATTGATAAGAGGAGGAGGGATGGAATCAGAAGAAGCAAAGATAGAGATAGTTGTGTTGGAATTTGCACTCCTATTTGTAACGTACAACACATACACTTCCAAAAGGTGGGATGAGTGGTTTTGAATAAGGAGTTTTATTTATGTGAACTTCAATGGTTCTTGTATCTGTTAAATCTAGGTGAGCCACTTCAGAGAAATAGGCTGTGATATAAACGGATACACTTCAAATCCCTGACTAACACAAAGCCACCTTCTGATTTCCAAATTCGATCATAAGCATCATCTGGGTACCTAAAGTTTCGATCGATACATTGATGATTGAACATTTATGAGTATATATTGCTCTAGTCAAAGAGATATTTGAATAGAAAATACAAAAGAAAATAGAAAACATGTACAGTACCTAAGAGTGGTATTTGCACCAGGATTAGCTCTGTGAGCCAAAAACAAAGCACGATTGGGATCAACACGACTGTACATAGTCGAAACCAAGTTTCGAAGTTCAAGTGCTGAGATGAAAGGTATCTGGTTAGGCAGTGTTTGGGCAACGCATATGCTGGTTGTGTTCTTCCGGGTGAGTGGTGACATATATTGTGATAGACCCCCGGTGATAGTAACATACAAGAGAAAAGGGAGGGCAAAGGAGACATTACTTAACCAACACGTGGCAGTTGATCCATGAGTCTG
>JASKGM010000012.1:3936834-3962588 GCA_034509205.1 Ceratonia siliqua | reverse complement strand
AAATAACACAAGCAGAATTATAAATATATTCATATTTTATCAAAATATTGAACATTTACATTATATTTTCTCACAAAAAAAAAAGGAAATATATGAACTCTACTTATGTGAAATATTAATATCTCTTCCAAAAATAAATATAATTTTAAGAGATATTACCAAGTCATTATAATCCATCAAAAAATAGTTAAGAGATATTACTAAATCATTCTAATGCATATCTTTACAACAAAAAACAATTACAAGTGAATCTAGTTTTTCTAAAAAAACATATTTTTCTAAAAAGAAATGAAAAAAATTACAAGTCGTATTCAATCCATTTTAAGTCATGTTCAAGTCATATTAACCATGTGTTCAAACCAAAAAACTTATTTTTTATTTGAATACATCCGTACGCGAGTGTTTAACATTGTCCGACACTACAATATATTGAATATAGATATAACGAATACGACAATAAAATGACATGTCTGTGCTTTCTAACCAGTGTAGAACAAAATTATGGGAGAATAACATTTTTACAAAGGAATTTGAAAAAGAAAATAAATTACCTGCGGCACCGTTTTGCCTATTGCAATTGAAATGTGATGGAGGATTGGACTGTGCATGACAGCAAGTGAACCCCATGAAGCTCCGTTAGCTCCCAAAGGGGACCAAGTGCTGACGTGAATTCCTTTCTCTTCACAAAACTTCCTCACATTTCCCTGCTGCCACGCCACGTTCATTTCCACCTGGCGAACAGCAGGAGGAATAGTCGAATGTTCTAGAAGTTGTGAAAGTTTTCTTGTGCCAAAATTGCTAACACCAATAGACTTGGCTAACCCCAATTTGGAGCACTCTTCCATGGTTTTCTATGTCAATAGGAAGAACATCTTCTTTGGAGTAATTATGGCCTTCAATCCCATGTCGCAGCCTCGCTGGAAAATGGATTAGGTAAAGATCCACATACTCAACTTCCAACCTCCTAATAAAATATTCAAAAACAAGTCACAAATCAATTAGATGTCCTCAAGTTAGTCTCAACCCAAATCCCACATACTCTTTATAAGGAATTTTCAAAAGATTTATCAAACTAAACAAAATATCAAAGATTCATAAAAAAAAAAAAAGAAGTAAAAGTTTCAAAAATAACATACACAAAAAATTGATGGTTAAGAAAAATTAGTCAGACCAGGAGGGTCAGCCCAATAATAAAAGGAGACCTTAATTGCTAAATTAATAGCTAATGAAAAAATTGGATAACATAATTACTGTAGTGAGCTTCGAAGTGCTGGAAGAACAAGATCAGGATGGGCATTGATACACCGTAGTTTGGTGGTAACAAAAATCTCACTAGGACGCTTTATGAGACCTTGCTGCAGTGCTTGTGCCAGAGCTTGTCGAAGTGGCGGTAGCCGGCTTGGATGGTGGAGATGAAGGCGGGATCAATGGCGAATCATTGTATAGACATAGGGGGATTAAGGTCCAAAAAAAAAAGTATGTAAAAAATTTTTTAAATAAATAATTTGTTCCCTTAAATTTTTTTTTTTATATAATTATGTTTTTAAAAAATAATTTTTATATAAATTATTTATAATATATTAATAGTTAAAAATAAATATATAAAAAAATGTAATAAATAAAAAATATAATTATAAATAATTTTTAAAAAAATATATAATAAATAAATAAATAATATAAATAAAACTAATTTATAAGTAAAAAAAGAAAAAGAAAACGTATGCTATACGCAAGCAGTCTGCCACAACACACAATGACCCAAAAGCAAGCCAAAAAGATGAACGTCCAAGTATCTAACCATTAAATAATTGAATTCAATTGAATTTGAATTTGAAGATACTTGGAAGTATTGAAATCTTTGGACTCTTGTACTTAAGCAAAATTCCAAAACACGAACAAGCAGAACAGCGAACCCTTCTCATTCTGAATCTCATCGTCATTCATCTGCAATTGTGGTCCGTGTGAAAGACTGGAAGTTGTAGTCTTGTGGAACTCTGGCTGATAGTGCGCCAATGGGTTAATAATTTTTACTCTTTTTTTTTTTTAATGTTGAATACTTCATAGTTCATTGTCTAACATTTTTTTTTAAATTATTGTTTTTTTTAATAGTGGTCCCTGCATTATTTAATTTTATTTGTAAATAATTTGAATCATGAGTTGTGAACTTGTGGTCCCATTTTGTTTATTTATTGCAATTTACAAGGTTAAAAGTTGAAATTGATTTGTATTTGTTTGTATATTAGTAAGTTTACTAGAGTTAAATTGGTAAATGAAAAAATCAAATTGACACTTTGAAACGGGCTGCAGATACTCGTTGGGGCTCTCATTTTTACTCAATTTATAGTATGATAAATATGTTTAGTGCAACTTGTTCTGTTCTTCAGAAAATTATTGTTGATGTATCAACTTATTCTCAAAGAAGAGATGCCGATGCTACTTATAATATTTTGATCTCATTTGAATTTATTTATTCTACATTTGATGAAAGAGGTCATGTGAACAACAAATATTCTATGTCAAGCTTTACAGGAACAATATCAAGATATAGTTAATGCAATGAATTTAATTAATATTACAAAAGTTCTCATTCAAAAGTTGAGAGATGATGGTTAGCAAGATTTAATAAAAAATGTGACATTATTATGTGAGCAACATGACATTGATGTTCCTAATTTTAGTGCTCCTTTTATACAACGACAAGGACGCTCCCGTCACCAAAAAGATCATATCACAGTGGAACATTATTATAGAGTGAAAATATTTTTAGTTACAATAGATAAGCAATTACTTGAGTTGAGTAATAGGTTTAGTGACAAAGCATTAGAACTTTTGACACTTAGCTCTCATTTAGTTCCTAAATATGCTTATAAAATTTTTAACATTGATAATATTTGCACTCTTGTGAAAAAATACTATCCTGGTGATTTCACTGAGTAAGAGAATATGATTTTAAAATTTCAACTTCAGCATTTTATTATTGATGCTTCCAATCATCCAGATTTAAAGAATCTATCATCTATACCTAAACTGTATTGTGCCTTGGTAAAAATAGAGAAAGTCAAGATGTATTATTTGATTTATCGATTGATTCGTCTCATCTTGACTCTTCCAGTTAGTACAGCTATAATAGAACACTCATTTTCAACAATGAAAATAATCAAAACAAGGTTACGTAATATGATGGAAGATGATTTTCTTATAGATAGCACAATGATTTATATTGGAAAAAAAATATAGTAGCAAGTTTTATTTATGAATCTAATATTGATGATTTCAAGTCATTAAAAAAGAGAAGTGCATCACTTTAATTAGAGGTAATTTTTTGTTATTTTATTTAGTATTGTGTTTAATTAATTGTGTTATTTCATTTATAAATTTTAATATTTTAATGTATGATACAGTAAACTACAATTTTGAATTTCGTTGTATGTTTTATCTTTTTACAATTGACATAACATCTACAATAAATCAAGTTAGTATATATTTTATTTTATGCAAAAGAATATTTTATTTTTATAAAATATATATTTTAATATATGATATTTTTTTTTAAGTATGATTATTTTAAAAAATAGATATCATTCTTGTCCCCATTGTTTTTATTCAAGATCCACCACTAGCCGGGATGAGCTCATCGTGTGGTGGAAGGGAATGGGCTGTGGTGCCAAACCCTAGTACGGGCATATTGTGGCCGGAGTTTAGCTCCACCTCTGGGATTGGCTTTGCTTCCATGTCTCGCCCTTCTGTCCTTCCAGCAAAATGCTATCCAAGTGATAATTAAGTATTGTATAGATAGATAGTCAACCGTTTAACCACTTAAATATTTGTTGTTGGTGCTGCCTAGTTTTTTCCATTTTGAAAATGACCCCATCACCATCACCCCCAGGGCCAAATAGCCGCCCTTGGCCAGTAGATATGACTGGCAAATTGCCATTAGAAAATGGCTCCAGTGACACCCCTAGCATTTTTTTGTTTTTACTTTTCACAACTTTTTTTTATTTATCATTTTATTTTGTATTATTTAGGTCATCTTTTATATATAAAAAATCATTTAAAATAATTTTAGAATTTTTTACTTTTCTTTTTGAACAACAATATTTTTGGAACTTAAACATTATTTATCATTTCCACTGTTGAAACTCCTAACTATTGGAGTGACACCTTGCTGTAGTATCCATCTCAGTGCAACCTGCAGTAGTAGATCTCCCCCTATAGCTTAAAACTTGAAAAGTTAAAACTTGTATATGAGCCTTTCAGAAACTACAATGCTATATGATGATTCTCCCGTTTACATATAACCTTTGGGAAGGAAAAGATAAAGAAATCCCATAGTGAAATGTCCTTAAGGATTGGACTTTCCATCACAGCATGTGAACCCCAGGTAGCTCCATTAGCTCCCAAAGGGGACCATGCGCTCACTGGAATTCCTTTCTCTTCACAGAACTTCCGCAGATTCCCCTGCTGCCATGATACGTTCATTTCCCCCGGTAAGCAATTTATTTTCCTTTCCGATCAATGATAAAAGCATTAATAGTTTTCACGATAACCATATGTAATGAAGCATCGAATTGTCCCAGTCATAGCAGCAGCCAGACTGAAACAAAGATGGCAGCCAGCCCTGAAAAAAAATATAGGGATATACTGTAACCCATTTTAACAGTCACTTCTATTTGTCTTTGTTACACCCTCACACCTACTTATAAATACCCTATTGCAATTGAGGATTCAAAACAAGTGAGAACAGAGTTCTCTATTAAAAATTCTTCTTCCTCCATCAATGTTGTACTACCATTACTTGATGACTCCCAGTGGTCTAACCAGTAAGCTTCTCTATTGTGCTGAGAAAATATGCAGTGTAGCACTCAAAGCTATTACTCAGAGTGAGAATTTAATGTGCCAAGCCAAAACCAAAAAAAGTGGGCCGCAATTTAAAATCTTGGACAAGTGACACTATGGGATGGTAAAAATGTTTTTTTTTTTTTTTTAGTTTCCTGTCAATCTTATAAAATATAAAGTATAATGTCCATTTTCCCCATTTTGATGTAAAAAAGAAGTACACCTGGGTTAACAGCAGGAGGAATAGTAGAATCTTGTAGAAGTTCTGAAAGTTTTCTTATACCAAAATTGCTGACACCAACAGACTTGTCTAAGCCCAATTTGGAGCACTCTTCCATGGCTTTCCATGTCCCCTTTATGTCAAAAGGAAGAATATCTTCTTTGAAGAAATTAAAATTTTCAATCCCTTGTCTCAACCTCACAGGAAAACGGACTAGGTAAAGATCCACATATTCAAGTCCCAACCTCCTTATAGAATGTGGGTGTTTGGATGTGCTTCTACTTTTTAGTAGTTGCTTTAAATAGAAGTGTTAATTTTAAAAAATGAGATATTTAGTGTTTAGATGTAATTATGTAGAAGTGATTTTAGTAAAAAAAAGTATATTTGTGGTGTTTATATGTAAAAATATAGAAGCACTTTTGTACAAGTAAAATTACTGAAAAAGATATGTAAAAATATTTTTTATATTGTGTTTAAATTTTAAAGATTAATTTTTTTGTTAAAATTAAATTTAAAATTATAAAATATTATTAAGAATGAAAATATGTTAACAGTGTAGACGTATTTTTAACACTAAAATTTTCTTTCTCTTCCATTTAAAACTGTTTTTAGTTAAAAGTTAAAAAAATGAGATTTTGAAAATAGTTGCTTTTTAGTTTTTTAAACAAAAAGCACTTGTCTAAAAACGGTTGCCAAACACCATTTTTGATCAAAAGTGCTTTTTTAAAAAAAAAAAGTAGCTTTTCTCATGAAAAAATAGTTGGCAAACGGGCCCAATGTTCAAAAAAAAAGCCATAAAACAATCAAATACATTAAAAGGCCATAAATAAAAGGAGAATCTTTATTTTGAAATAACTAACAATGAGAAAATTGGATAATATAATTACTGTAGTGAGCTCTTGAGTGCAGAGAGGACAAGATTAGGATGGGCAAAAGTACACTACAACTTGGTGGAAAAAGATTTAGTGCGTCTATAAGCACTATACTCTTGTTGTACGATGAGCACCATGTGGTACTTTAAAGCAAAAATTTGCCATGTGACACTCATCAATACGTGAGAGTACGATATTCCCATGCACACCAAATCAACTCCAGCTTGGTTGTGACAAAAATCTCACTATGACACCTTATGAGACCTTGTAGTGCTTGGCCTAGAGGCTCCTCAGTGCCATACAAAGCAGCCGTGTCAAAATGGCGGTAGCCAGCTCGGATGGTAGTGATGACTGCATCAATGAACACGAGATGGTGGAAGGGGATGGGTTCCAGTGCCAAACCCTAACATGGGCATCTTGTGGCCGGAGTTTAGCTCCACTTCAGGAACTGCCTTTGCTTCCATGTCTTTCCCTTCTATCCTTCCAACAAAATGGTATCCAAGAGATGAAGATTGTAGATTGGAGGAACATATATATATATATAGTAGGCGGTGATTAGTTGACTTTTAATTAACTTGCATGAAAGTAAAAGGTGTAATGAAAATTTAAGATGGATTGCAGCAAGAGGGGCTCGCGCTTCGAAAATAGAAAATGGCTTTCGCTTTTGAAATTAGAAGTCATTTTCCAGTGCAGAAGGTGTAATTTTTCTTTGGCGGAATTATTACTTTCTGTTAACGAACTCTCTTACAAACATTAGAGTCAGGAAAGTTGCTTACGTAAAATCCATTATTTACCAAAATAAACACACTCTTAAGTGTTAATTGTAAATTTGTCTCACTAAAAGTTTGTTGGCTCAATTGGACTTACAATAATGTCTAAAATTGTCATTCTGTTTAAACTTTCACGTAAAGTATATGTCTAGAATTAAATTTGTACTCTTTTACTTATTTTTGTTCATATATAATTTCATTTTCCTCTTACCTTAATTTAATTTATACAATAGATTGTCTCATTTTTCTCTCACAAGTTTATTCTAGTAAGAATACTTAAAGAATTTGTATATCTGTCAGACTATTTATCACTTAATTAATTGGGATGCCCCATTATTCATCCCAACCAGGCTCAAGACACTCCCACATTAGCCTCAATGACAAGTTCTCCCTACTATAGGAATAGGACCATCTGAAAGTTTTGATTTATTCACGGACAACCCAAACAAATCCCAACAATTAAGACAGAAAATCAAATCCCAATGAAGAAGATTCGTTTCAAACCATAGCCCGAAACAAATCAACTACAAATCTTGAACCCTTTCCTTCATTACTCAATAGGAAGCCTACTGCCCGATTTCCCCACATTCAAACAAAATCAATTCTGTAATGTTACACTCTTTCAAATATGGCAAGTGCGCAAACTTGTCAAAGGAAAAAGAAGAAACAACCGGTCTTATCAAAGAGAAAGGCGAAGCATACCTGTTACGGCTGGGAACAGCCTGCAACTAAAGCTCGATGTATGATGAGGCAAGGAAGCTTCAAGCTCAAGGTGAGGCGGAGAAGCTTGCATTGTGGGCTCGACGGCTGTTTGGGCAGGGTGCTTGTGGGTCATAGCCATGGTGGCTGCACTGGCTCGAGGCTGGGTTCCGGGGAGAGGGAGAGGGGAGGGTAGGGTATGGGCCTAAGGCCCAAAGCCTACCACTGGCTGAAATGTTGGACATGGGTATTTTTCTCTTTATTTGTCGTTGACCAAAAACAAAAAGTCTAAAAGGGTCTGTCTGGCCCGCTCAACAGATTTAACGGTTAACAAAATTTATTTTTAATAATATTATTTTAATAAGGCTTCTAATTTTATTTTAAAATTTTTTTTATTTTGATTCTTTTTTACAAGAAAATTTTTAATTCTTACTTCTTTTTAATGGGAATTGAATTAGTTAGTAAAGATCGAAACGTTTACAAGATTTAAGTTTGATTTTCGTTACCAATAATTATTTTGATAACTTTAAACTCTCTTTGAGGCTTATAATATATTCTCCCATCCTCCTAATTTCTTTTTTTTAAAAATTAAGCATAACCTAATTAAATTAATGAAGGTTTAAAGGTGGCCCCAATCCATACAGATGTACTTCCAAAATACTGTTTTGTACAAGCCCCAAATAGCAATGTGAAGAAGTTTATATATGAAATATTTACTATTCACCCCAAACATGCCTACTCTGGTTGTGCAGTTCTGGTTCCATTAATGGACGAACTCACCAAAACGACAGGCGTGCGAAGGAGTGGTACAGTGAGAACAGCAGAAGCTAGCAATAATTCCACTGTGAAACTATTTGTGGTTTATGCAGGTTGTAATGTCGTTTTTTGGGACCGAACACCTTGGTCAAATATGCCATCGAACAACTTGTTGAACTCGCGTGACACAACAAAACTAGCAACACACCAAAATTACCTGCAAATTTTCAGAACTATTTCTGAATTGTCATCCCCATGGACTCAATACATTTACTGTTTCACATCTTAAATTTCACCTAAGACAAAATTCACATCAAAATACATTATCATTACATATTTGAATATGCTGTTTTCTTTGCCTCTTTATCTGATATCTATCAAACCTCATCCTCATCTATGTAAAAATCAGAGAATTCATGGAATCTGCATAATGATAAATTACTTTATTTCTTTTTGGGTTGACTTCAATCTCCAAAGATAGGCTTGAAAATAGTCATCCATGGCCATGGGCCTTGGATCCCACTTGGATAAGTTTCCAGCAGAGAAAAAGGGATCCACAAAGATGATGAAAGGTGGTGCATATTTATCTGTAAAGATAGATAGGTGGATGAAAGGGGAGTTTCGTCTTAATTTTACTGTGTACGCAAAACGAAGGCTACAATCCATAATTTGAACATTAGTTTTTAATTTCTTCTGTAAAAGGAAGGGACTCTTTTGATCTTTTGGATTTGATGCTGCTTTGACTTTTTGGATTTTCACAACCAAACTGCTCTTTTTGGATTTAAAGATAGCTCTCCCCCACTCACATGCTTTGTCTCTTGAGTAATCACTGTTCAACTTTGCTAATCTTAAAGAGGGTCCTCCAAACTGATGATTAGGGTTTGTTGGCCAAGCTTTTTCTCATTCATTTCATAACTTTACTATATACAAAAAGCATCAAAAATATAAAAGAAACCAAGTTCATGGCCCCTTAGATCCTTCCTTGCAAAGCATATGTCAATTCATGGAAGCTTTTTCTGTTGTAATTAGCGCCTTCTTTTATCTCTTTTTTCTTCCATTGTGTGTGACATGTTACCATTTACAACTTCTTTCTGCTCACTTTTTGTTTGTTTTACTTTAATAAAATGCTTTCAAACCCAAGGTAGCATGGAAGCTCTATGTTTTCCTTGCCCCACCTAGGTATCTGGATTACGTGTCAGCAAAGTCACTCTGATTGGATGAGGGTTTCGTGCACTTGTGGGTCCTCGATAAGGCCATACTTTTTGGGTGTTTGTCTTTCATGTGAGATGATCCAGGCAGTATGATGGTGGAGAAGGTGATGGAGAGGCACATGGAGACTAAAAGGTCATCTTCCCATAAAAGAGTACACATTACAACCAAAAAGATAAAGAGAAATTAAAAGGGTGAAAAGAAGAGGAAAGAAAAATAAAGGCAAAACAACCCACGCCCTGTCCTACTAGATAATGCTACTCACAATACTCTCTCTTTCAATAGCTTAAAGCTTATTTATTTTTCCTCCTTGGGAAGAATAAAGGAATCAGTCCTGTCTACCCCTTAGTTATGTGTTAGTGACACAGATGGAGATAAGGAAAGGAGGGTCAAGAGAAAGAGAGAGAGAGAGAGAGAAAGAAAATGAAGGCATACAAATTATTCCAAGGATTGAGATATTTTTATGTAGAATTTATCTAAATAGTAATATAGATACACTAGGGAATGAATATCGCATATAATTTAGAGACTTACTATAAAACAACTCTAATTTTTGAATTGTAATTAATTGTGTTTAGAAAGTAGATGTTAGCCCCAAGGTTGCATTAAGAAAATATTTTGAGTTTTGATGATAACAAATTATTTTAGATAACATTTTTAAGATCATAAATTTTTAAAATATTCAAAAGAAATTTTAAATGAAGTCAAAGTAAATAATTCATATCAGACTTGAGGTTATGTGTTCGATTTCCAGCAAGACCAATTGTTGAGAGGGTGACCAATTGTTGAGGAGGAGATTATATTATTGACTAAGGTATAGCAACAATTGTCCCGTAGTGAAGGCTAGGTGTGGGTCAAGTCACAGTCGAAATATGACCCTCGAGCTGCTACAGTTAAGTAGAAAAAGTTTCACCCTAACTAACAATTTTAGCTTATCACTAGGCCAATAGTTATAATTTAGTCAATGTGTCACTTTTTTTACTTAACCGTATTAGTTCAAGCGTCACGTTTCAACTGTCAACCTACACACAAGCTTCAGTCACGAAACAATTACTGGCACATCTTAGCCACCAATAGACATAGTCTATCTAAAAACAATTTATAATAAACAAAAATCAACCATAGTTTTTGAAAAATTCTTACTTGAGTTGAATTTATCATGTCATCTATGGATTCACACACATGCTTGACATTAAAGGAATTTAAACACAACATGAGTGATTATGAAACTTTTATCACAATCGCTTCTGCTAGTTGAGGTAGTGGGGAACCAAGCATAGTTGGAAAAGCTCCAACTAGGTTAACTTTTGTTAACAAGTGAACAAATTAACATTTCCAAGGAATTCACTGGAATTTCTAGTTGATGTCTGTCTCTTTCTACTTGGCATATCTCCATTAAGGGAGAAATCATTCCTGAGCTTATCTTCCAACCCTTTTATGCATGTGTAGTTATTTTCATCAATTTCGAATTCTTCATATACAAAGCCCCTCACTCTCTACTTTTTGTTGCCATTAAGTAGCATTTGGCCGGGTTTGTTGATGATAAAGTTTGAATCATGTGCTCTCATAGCTGCCTCCTCCCCACTCTTATTCCTAACCCCCTTCCATAAAATATAAAAGGGAAAAAAGAATATGTTATTGAGATTGGGAAATTAGCTTTAAACTGTTTCCTTTATTCAAATATCTGAAATTCCATGAATATTAATTTACTGTTCTTCTTATTCTGTACTTTTTGTGTGTTATGGGAAACAGCAGTGGCTGCATTAATTTCCAGCGCCTTCTATCATAACCCAAATAAATAAATAGGATATTACTTTATTTCTTTTTTGTGGCTGTACGTGTCGAGGGAGAAGATCAATCAGTGAAATTAGTAGGGCCCTGGTATTCTATTAAGACCCATTCTACATATAGATAAAAAAATCATTATAAAGGAGGACTGCACTGTTTTGTTCTATTATTTGTAGTACTAATATTAATGTACATTAAAAAGCTTTGGCCTTTATATTTGTATTGTAGTTTAAGTTAGATTAATTACTAATCAAGATAATACCATAAAAGTAATGCACTGCTTCATTAATATTGTCATTAGCAGACTCCCTTATAAAAGAGAATTATCATTATCTTATATCATGGGGTTAGATCTCATACTTCACTTTTATCCTTTTTTAAAATATTTGTTTGAAATCTGATCAATTTTTATGTCAAATAAAATTTAAATTGTTGTTTATATAATTACATTTGGATCTTTTCATGTAAAGAAATAATATAATTTTGTCATGTTATCATAAAGAAATACACAATATGTGTGAGGTTACACTTAAACTAATAAGTTGAATATTCTAATTAAATGATGGGTTTAATTTATAAATTGTATCTTTTTTTCTCATAATATAATGATGTCATATTATTTCAAAAATAAATTTCGTGAACTTAGTAGAAAAGTTTAAAGAGAGATGGAGAGAAGAGATAAATGAGTGGGACTTACTTGTTTCCAAACTTTTCTCGATAAAGTTTTTCCCTAAACTTAGGGATTCTAAATCTAATTATCTTCTCATATAAGAAAATCCATATTGATCGAGTTGCTAGTTTTGGAGTAATTAATTAGTTGCTATGTGTAGATTAATTGGTTAAAAACTCAGTGTTCTTAATCAAACTTATGATCTCTGCATATGAAGAAAAAGCAAACAGCAACCAGAAGAAGGAGGAGGGGCATTTGATGATGATTAGGACATAGACAATAACTAAATGGACATAACCCAACATGAAGCCCCTCCCTGCTCTACATTGTCAAGGGTTGTGAGATACAATAATGAACAACATATGTTTGTCTCTTGCAAAAGTGATTGACACATCCATTAAGATAATTGAATTACTCGATTTCCACAGAGAGGGATCTAGAGAGAGAAGGTGTCTTATATTTGTCCATGCATTTCAAACAACAAAGATGAAACAAAGAAGCTGGATAGTAGCTAGAAGGCATAGGTACGGTGGTGGTCTTAGTTTTTTCAACCTTGCATCATGAGAAGACATAATGACTTCAAATCAAGCACATCCCTTCAATTCCAAAAAGAAACAATTATATAATACAAACACCAAAGTTAAAAATAATAATGACTAAATTATTATTTAGTTCTAGATATATTATATTTTAAAATAATACAAAATTTTTTTAGTGTCCTATGATATATTATTCTAAAATAATTTAAAATACAATATTAGGATGTCGATTAGTTTGCAAAAGTATTTCCTGTTTTCATTTATTGAAAATGACTTTCATTTTTAAATTTTAAATTTTAAAACATGTTTAGTTTGTATTTTTATTTTTATTGCCACCACATACCTCATTTTCAAATTATTTACTGAATTACTGTTGCATTTTCAAAATTTTTATCAAGAAACGCTAAAAATAACTTTTTGTTGTTTTTAAGGATGCATTTGGTTTGCAAAAATATTTATTATTTTCATTTCCTATTTTCATTTTTAGAAAATGATTTTTATTTTTAAATTTTAAAAAACATGTTTAGTTTTTATTTTCATTTATTATTTTTAAAAAATGAAAACTATAAAAACATGTTTGATTTGTAATACTAAATCTTGTTTTCAATAAATGAAAACTAATTTTTCTGTTATTTTTCTTCTTGCTAATAATTTTTTTATTATTTATGAAATTTTCACCACTTTTTTAATTATTTTTAATTTAATTACGATATTACCAGCATATTTTTAAAATTCTTATTTTTCAGTTTTCAAAATCTACAACATAAAACGCTAAAAACAATTTTTTATTGTTTTTAAATTTTTAAAAAATTTTAAAAATAATTTTAAAAAAATATTTCTTAAATTTTTAACTAAATACGTTTTCACTTTTATTTTAAGTTTTTAATAAAAATAAAAACAAAAAACGTGTAAACCAAATGTACCTTAATGTTTTAAAATATAATATTTTTATACAAATTCAATGAAATAATGTGAAAATAATAATGAATGGAACCCATTATTTCAGGACCCCTCTGAGACAGACAATTTAAGAATATAATGCCTTGAAAAAGATCTCAACCCCCCATTCAAATTCATTGTGGACCCCACCACACAGACCTGTCCTTAATTATTTTCGACCCATTCATTTTATGGAGATTATTATCTTTCACCTAGTGATAATGACTGGTCAAAAACTTGATAGATAACCCAAATAAACAAAACATATACATGTAATCAAAAGGTAAAATCTAAAGAAAAATTCTGTTCGAGCATGTTTCCCCCTTTTTCTCATAGAGCAAATAATTATATCTAGTCTTTTCATCAATCACACAAGTCTCCATGATTATCAGTAATAACATAGCAATCATGAAGATGCCTCTTAGGTTCATTGAAATGGTGATTTGCCTCTTAAACAATTTTTAGAGTCAAACTTAATTCTTTGCACTCATGCCCTTTTTTTTCTATTAATTCTAAATTTAATTTTAAAATATTTGGTTTCATAAATATGATTTCTTTATTTCTATCTCATGTGGAAAAAAAATTGAACATGCATGAGTCAGAATTTCAAGAAAATTTGTGGCCTGTAGTCCTTATATTTCTTACATAGAAAAATATATTTATTAAGGTTAATTAATCAGTGTTTCCACCTTCCTTTGGGGGAAAAGCAGTTCCATTGCATATCTTATGGTGGCCATGAATATGAAAATGCACAAAATCATACTACAAATTAAAAAGCCTAAGGAGATTTTTTGTTTTGGTTAATTTAGCTTGGATTAGGATTTGAATTCGCAGTCCCTTATCTTTAGAAATGACTCCAGAACCACTTAACTATAAGCTCATTGATTTTAAAAAGATTATTATAACGGTAGATGTGAGTAGATGATACGTGATAATTAATTAGGTTTAGTCATAAGTTTAAATTCTGATTTTCATCATTTTTTTGGTATTAGATTACAATTTTTTTGAAATCCATATTTTTAATATATATGACTTAATTAACTTAAATGGAATTGTGATTATAAATTAATTAAGGTATATACAAATTGATTCAACCTTGATGGCAATATATATTTTAAAAATACTGTTCATAGTATGAAATTATATAACTAGTTAGTTTGTCTTTTGTATTCCCAAGTCAATTTCATAATAGTGTTACTATCCACTTGATTAATTAAATATTGAAATAATTAGCATATGCCTAGGGAAGCTAAGATTACCCTAATTAAGCAATATTCATTCATTGTTTGAGAAATTATATATATATGATTAGACCACAATATTGTCTTATATAAGCAATTAATTTAACTAATGCTGCTAACTCCAAAACAGATTCTTCAATATTCAATATATATGTCTTTTTCCAAATTATTTCAAGTAATTAATACAAAAAGCTTATCACTAATTAATGGTGGACAGAATCATTATATTGTCTACCAATTTAATTTAATTAATTATTATTTTTGTTTTCAGCTGACATGAAGTTTGATCTGCTGCATAATTAATTAATTGGGATGATAATAATTAGTCATATATGTTCAACTATCAAGTCATGTGTATATTCTATCCAAATCAGATATTCATTGTCCAAATCATTTGAAAACGTGTGGCTAATTATCCTATATTGCTTCGTAAGAAAAATATTAATAATAACTCCACCAAGAAATTAATATATAATATACAAATCAAATAAATTAATATATGCATCAATTATTTGTAGATTCTATTCCATCTATTGCTCTGCATGATATGCATATAGAAGTCAGATACCTATAGATCACATGAAGCTACAATTAGAAGTTGATATTACATATTGTGTCCAATTGATCTCTATCCACTCAACTCAATAGACTTAAACCTGCCCAAGAACAAAAACAAAGGAACATCGAAGACTTTGGTGTCAACAAGATAAGGGACAACCCACTACAACAAAATATGGGTTTTCTCATGAAACAATTCCGTGAGAAAATATCTGAAATTTTGATGTTTTTCACGAATTTTCACTTAAGATAAAATGTTTTTTCTCATAAAAAAAAATCTTTATGAGAACATTTTTCACGAACATTCTCTCGTACTTACAAGTCCATGAAAAGATTTTTTATAGACCTATTCCTTGAAAATTTGAGAAAAAATCCAAGTGAAAAAGATGGATTTGTGACCCTTTCTCACTAGCCTCTTGTGGACATTCTCACAAAATAGTGGATTCGTGATCCTTTCCTAAAATATTTCTCTGGGTAAGATCTTTTCAATACTTGATCCTGATCTCTAAATTCGATTAATAATATGACTTTTAGACTGAACATTAACTTGATTGTTAAAATTCTCGTCGGAGTTTTAACTGGGTCTCACTACTTAATTGTTTTGAAGATTGCCTCTTCTTCAATCTTTACAGTGGCCTTAGCTTTCCTCAGAACTAAGTGTAGATTAACCTCTCATCACCAGAAACTCTTATTTTAAATATAACTAAAATAATCTCAATTTTCCTCAATTTTTAATATAGGATCATATTTAAAAAAAATTAATTATGACCAATATGGATATGTGATTTAAAAATATATAATTAATAAAAATTAAGCATCATAACTTTTTAACATGGGACTCTTGCTTGTGAGACTTATATTACTAAACAACCAAGGAAGCCAAAATATGTATATATAACTAATAACTGGCAGTGAAAAAGTACAATTAAAAAAAAAAGGTGAAAATTTGAAAATGGGATTTGACTCCTAAATGACAAGAATAAATTGCAGATAATTATTATTAATGTAAAAATGAAAAGAATACCTTTACATATTTTATAAATTATTATTTAATTATATTATATATGTTAGGATGCTGGGAGGGGTGTATGCGGTTGAGGTACAGCGGACCACTACTCTGTAATGTACCAGCCGGTGATGCTGACAGCTGGATGGCAACAGCCCTTAACAGTGGGCCCCACACCGCTCGAGGTGGAAACTGCCCTTCGATGGTTATTACGTGGAAAGCATCTATTGGTTTTGTCTTTATGTTGGATTGATGTGACCACCCTAGTAAGTAGTATGTCCACGATATGCTCTTCCTCCCAAATTCTTCACAATACTGGGTGAAAGATATTCAATTTATTCATTTTTAAATAATTTGTTTTCATTCCACAAAATTTAATGTGGAAAAGAAGTTCTACCAATATTCTTTTTTTTTCACAATATTATTTTGACTAAGATATTTATTTAAAAAACTTTATCATTTGATTAAATAAATTAACAAATTTTAAATTTACAATAATACACTTAAATGCACATTATTAGTATACATTTATAGTCAAGTCTTCATGTTTTAAGTCCACACTCGATATATTAGGAAACAAATTCATTATTATATATCAAAGAATAATATATATTACTAATTTAATTTTGTTTTTATAAATTTTTATTTTTAAAAATAAATAAAGTTATTTTAATTTTAAACAATTATATATATTTTTAATAAATTATTTTTTCTTTCTTAAAATATATTAATTATACGATCATCCATATATTATAAAAATATATTTAAATTTTTTATAATTAAAAAATATTACAACTTAACATAATTTTAAATTTAATATTAATTAAATTATTTATTTATGTATATAAAATATTCTTTATAAAAAATATTATAAAACTTAAATTATTTATTTATTTATTTACTTTTGTTAATATTAATATAGAAGAAAAAATATACATATATTGAATAATTTTAAAATTTTATAATCAATAATAAATAAAATTAAAAATTCTCAGGAGTTATTTTAAATATATAAAATATTTAATTAAAATTTTAATTTTAATTTTAATTAAGTTATAATATTTCTTAACTATAAGTATATTTATATATTTTTTCTTAATAAAAAAATATCATGTAATTAAGATATATTTGGAAGTAGAGAAAAACATTCAAAATTTTAATATAAATAAGAACAAGAGAATGATGAACAAAGGAGTGAAAACTTATAAGTCCTCCGCTGTCTATGTACGTAGATTTCTGTGATCACGAGGATAGTAACAAAGATGATGATAATAAATTGTTAAATGAGAGATAATCTCAACCATTTTTTTATTAATATCTTTTTATATTAGAAAGGAATATTACATCATCATGTTATAAAAATGATAAAAAAAACTAACTCAATTAGGTATTTATATTAAATGTTGGATGATATGTTATCGTTGTAATCAAATTACAATTTTACAATGTAATTATTATAATTTTATCAATATATTTCTTTGAGATCTTCATATATAAAATAATTACATTAAATAATGGCAAATCACTTAAACAAAAGTTAATTACACTTCTTTAAGATGATGGGGGACCAACCAAACAAAAAAAGAGTTAACCAACAAAGATTTGTCATAATGTAATGGTTTGTGATTTAATTAATCTAAAGAGATATTCTATACTCATAATCCCTCTAGAAGTTGTAATTATTGGGGGAAATTTGGGAACTGAAAAGAACCCCCAATTAGTATTTTTTTTTTAATTAATGCAAATGCATCCATTTCTAGAATCTGAGTGATCTTAATGAAGCAATATGTATATGAATGACATCATTGAGAGTGTTTCTTTTTCGCTCTAATATTGTTGTTTTGATGGCAACTTGTGGGCACCATGAGCTTGGCATTCTAGATTCATATCTTCTTTTGATTTGGCAAAGACAAAAGGAAGAACCCAATAAAACTAGAACAAATACTACAAGACATAATTAACTGCATTATTTAGCCTAATATATCCACAAATATATAACTGACTAATTATTAATCCAACTCTGCATGTATATATAGTGAAATAATACAATAAATTATTAAATGGCTCACTCATACCCACATAAATCAAATGCTCTCAAATTGTCAAAAATAATTCAGGTGCTATGATAGTACTGTACTACCCTTCGTTTGAATCATGTCATGTGCAAAGGCAAATCTAGACTATTCTCATTTAAGGGGTTAAAGAACAAAAATTAGACAATTCTCATTGGGAGGTAAAATTATAATATTTTTTTATATAATAAATATTATATTATATTAATAATTTTTTTAAAACATATTACTAGACAGACTGCCCTTAGTCACGTGGTGTTTATTTTATACTTTTTGATAAAAAAAAAATCATGTGGGACAATTTGGGCGGTGATAGTACGATATTATCCTAATACTATGTATATTTACTCCAAATTCTCATGAGTTAACTTAGTGATTAAGGTAGCATATTCTCTACTTTAATTAATTTCTCGAATTTAAACATTAGAACAAACACTTATGAGAATTTCTTTTTTTAATCAGACTGATATAAAGATGCACATTTAAAATCATTTAAAAAGAGACTTACATTATTGTTTGACGTATCAATTTACGATAATACTCTTATATCTACAACCTAACAAAATATATTCAAATGCTCTTATGGCTTATATGGAAATTGGAAAGCCCACTTGTTACGAAATCAAAGTGAATTGTGTTTCTTTCAAATCGTGATCACTGATTGTCAACATTTTGGGGAAGATGATGGATATATAAAGTTAAGTAATTAAGCATTAATAAATTGAATAGAAAAATATTGAAGTATATGGAACGTGATGTAATGATTTATTTTGTACGAGTTAGAAATATTTGTTTTTAAAGAATAAAAGCTTTATTTGAGGCATGGATAGGAGGTGAGAGTGGAACAAGCATAGGTTTGTGAACTGCAAGTGCCTGCTATCAAAGATATTGGTGTCGGTAACGCACTCTGCGCTCCCACGTGTGATGTTAAGCATGTCTCCTTCTATGCACTTTCTTATTTATACTCAATTCTAGCTTTTCCCTCTCATTATTATAATTCCAAACCCTATCAAATATGCTAAAGATGAAGGCTTGTATGTAAATAGAGTATTAAAAAAATGAGAGAATTGATTCAATTGTGATAGATTGTGTAAGGTTAATATGTTATTTTATTAAGTATATTGTGAATATGATGTGTTTTTATGCTTATTTTTTCATTTTATTTATTTAAAATTTTTTATTTTATGGTTTTAAAATTATTTTATGATCATTTTATTTTAATATAATATAAAGTTAAATTGTTATAAAAGAGACTAAAAGCTTTTAATTAAAAACCTAAAGTCCTCTAGAAAAATGAATTTTTTTATTTGAAGAGACTAAATTATAATTTTTATATTTAAATACTAAATAATACATTATATTTTAAAAAAATTAAAAGCTTTGGAGGGACTACAACCCCTACCTATACATAAGGCTATGCTCCTGATTGTATTTATTTTTTTCATAATTTAACACTATTATATTCTTTCTTGATATGAGAAGATTCTAATATATGGTCTGCCATATCTATCTTATGGAAGATAATTATTTTTTTAATATTTTTATCAATATTATATTTTAAAATAATGTCTCTTAATGTAATAAGAACAATAAGGTTTTGTGACAAAAAAATTTGTCTCTACAATTAATTTTCTTGTAGTATGAGATTTTACTTTTTTTTAATGATATTATTTTAAGATTATTTTAGAATTATTTAACATGTTGCAAAGAAATAAATCTCATACAATATCATTATAGGACATAGGGCATTTAAAATTACTCAAATAAGAGTATCTTTATATAATTGTACTTTAATTAATTTTTTTAATTTTTAAAATATTCATTTATGATTATAATAATTATAACTAAATTTGACCTGTTAAATTGTTAATAAAAAGAGTTGATCATAAATCAAGTCAATGCTTAATTGTGTATGTATATATATATATATACACACACACAATTAAGATAATGAAATGCAATAAAATTAGGATTAAAGATAATGAAATGCAATAAAATTTTGGATATTGGGATTTATGGATTTTTTAATATAAAACTATATTTATTTAAATTTGGCAGTATAGCATATGATAAGAAGTAAGATTTCAAGTTTTGCATAATGGAAAAGAGAGAGTAGATATAGATATAGATTATGTACGTACAATTAAGGCTACAAATACAAACAAATACAAAAAGGACAAATAAGCATCGGGCAATAGTGAATAGTGTGGGTAAAAGCCAAAGGGGACCCATTGCATCTGCCTACCCATCATCAAATTATTCACCCAACATTCATACCCTAGATCTCCATATCCTTATATCTCATCTTTTGTTCAATCATACTATATATCTTCTTTAATTTATTCATATTTTAATCATCGATCAAAATTCCATGCCAATTACACTTCATTACATCTTCATTTTCTTTCAAATCATATAATATTCTACATACTATATTATTTAAATTAAATGTATGTAACAACTTTTAAGAGTTGGTCCAATAGATATATGATTTAGCATGAATTTGAATTTTTTTATGTTAGAGAATTAGGACCAACCTAGGTAGTAGGAATTAAAGATAGCCGCTCAAAAAATATTATATATATATAAAAAATATAATTATCTTTTAAAATCTTTATACCATCTTTTTTATTTTGAAGATGCATAATATATGTGTATACTAATTTGTCCCCTCTTACTATTTTTTCTGAGTTTGTTTTTAAAATTCTCATACCATCTCTTTTATTTTTCAGATGCATAATATATGTGTATACTATTTTGTCCCCTCTTACTATTTTTTCTGAGTCTGTTTTTAGAGAATAATATGACTCTATTTCTGTAGAGAATAATATGAATATTGTATATATTATGAGAAAAATATATAATGTGTAGAAGATTAAGATTAAATTTAAACAACAAAAAACAAATGAAACTTCTCTTGTTCTCTCTTATAACATAACCTTGTCGTATGTTGTCTTTTTACACGAGAGAGTTCAATCCAATTAACCACAAAATCACAAATTTGAATTCTAATTAAGCTAGTCTTTTAAGATTGAGCTATAAAGAATAACTCTATAAATCTCTCAATATTCTTGATAAATCTCTTTGTTTTAGTGTGAATGGTATGTCTTAAACTAAGCCAAACAAAACAATTAATTAACATATCAAAGATAAAGTAATTTTAAAAAAAAAATTCAAGATATCATAGATAAAGAAAAATGTCAATTTCATATTTTACCTTCTCTTTTAACTAATTAAGTGAATTCAAGTATTTTATAATAACCCGAATACAATTAATAGTTTAATAGTCTTAAAATTAAACCATAATTGATGTGTGAGCCAATTAATTAAATCGTGGTAGCTATGATTAGTTCATGAAATTAATTATCCAGTTAACACTTAATTATATGTAATAGGAGTTAGGACTTGGTTAGGATATATAAATACTTTTACTACAGTTATGATCCAATGGTTAATTTTGAGTTTAATATTTTCTTGTCCCTTAATTATAAATATAATTATACTAAATATAAATCATAGGATAAAATCTAATACAAGTTCCACAAATACATGACTCACAATTATTAAATGCTCACTGCAAATCACAAAACTGCTTCCCATATAAATTCATTGTCTTGTTTCATATAGTCTTTTTTTTTCTTCCTTTCCACAATATGAATATTAAATTAAAAAACTCTTTAATTTTTTTCCCTAAGGTCATAAACCTTTTGCAAGTAAAAAACAAGCTAGGTGGGTCAATATTTCTGTTAATTAAGTATTTCCTATAAACTAATGCTTACTTTAAATAGATGTATAATAATTCCATACATTTAAGGCTGGTCAGCATGATTAATTAATGAGGCTTTTTGTATTCTTTTGACAGTTGACCCCATCTCTCACTCCTTTCTCAAATTATCAAGAAGCATAGTGTAAACCCTAATGATTTTCCTAATGGTTAAGAAATATGTTTTTCTTCTTAATTTTTTAATTTAAAATTTAAAATTATCACTTCAAATATCTATTTATTTTTTAAATATATCAAGTGAATATAAGAAATATACTCTTAAAATCGATCATATGCAAAGACAGACCCAAGTATAAAAAATTAAGAGCAGTTCCAAAAAAAAATTTATATATATATATAACATAATTGCCCTCTCTAAAATTTTTATATTACTTTTCTATTTTTTAAGTGTATAATATTTTGTCGATCTTACCAATTTTTCTAGTTTTATCCCTGATCATATGTATGAAAGAGAATGACATGTCTACGTACCCTTTTCATAATGTGCATAGAAGAATCATGATTAAAAGTTACAAAAGAAAAGCTGCTTAAGTTGAGATTTTGGTGTGCAACTCAAACATGTTTAATTAATTAATTATTGATTGGATTTTAGAATGAATATATATTGGGGGATGATGAGATCGACTAGGATTCTCAAACACATGCAACTTACTTAAAAGTTTAAAACCATGTCCTTTGCAATCATCTTTCCCAAATGTTCACCATCTCCAATCCTTTCATACTTTATCTTACCCTAATTTTAAAAAAATGCTGTTATAATTTTTCATTTATAATGACAAAGAAAATTATATATATTTGTATACAATCTATCTAATTAGTTTTTTCTTTTATAATTAAGAGGGCTATTTGATAGTGTTATATAATTTTAATTTTATTAATATTTTAGATAATGTTTGTAATTTTTATTTTGAGTAAGGATGCTTCTATTTTAAAAAAATAATTTTGGATTTTGATTCTATTGTACAAAAACAAAAGACTCGAATTATTCTTTGCTTTTTTCCCACAATAATATATATTTTTATCATTCAAAAGTAAGTTTGTACATTGATAATAAGTGAAAGGATTGCATGTGTTGACATAATTATTAATTGTGAATCTATTTTTTAATCACTCTCACTTTCTTTCTTTACTTTTTCTCACATGCATGAGATTGTCTCTTTAGTCTTTCCTGCTCTTCTTTTTCTGTGGGTGTGCCACTTTTTGTTCTTAATTATTATAATTATTTTAATTTTGTTTCTACCTTAAGGATTTGTTAGGTGATATCTTATAAGAGAATTGATTTAGTATGAGGTGGTAAGATGAGTAATTAATAATTATAATATTTTAAATATAAATGATTAAGATTAAAATATTCATTAAAGATACATGTATTACTCATATGATCATTCATTAAAATTTGTGTCACTCATATAATTTTTAATAAGTATTTAATTTGTATTTATTTTTTATCTAATAATTTTTTATTATTTATTTTATAATAAATTATTTATCTTAATATATATATATAATTCAATCTAGAGATTAAAAAGGGCGAGAAGATGAGAGTGGGCAAAATCATGGCAAGGTGTGATAGAACTTAGAAGGCCCCCGCCACCCACCAAACACAAGTTTTTCTTTTTTTATGCTCGGAACTCGGAAGAATTTCTCTTTAATTATTTTTCTTCATTTACTAGAGGCATTTCAACTTTAATAATTATCTCAAAATATTATAACAATTTCGTATTGTAATAAATACTAAGAAATTTAGTTAATTCATTAAAATATTTATTAAATGTTTTATTTTAGAATGCTTAATTATGAAATCTTGCATTTTTTAATTTCATTTTGCGACCCTGTTAGAAAATTATATAATTTTTTTTATTTTTAAAATATTATTTTATAATACGTTAGCTTTTAATACATCAATAATAATTTAACTCAAAGAAAATTTGTTCACATTTTTATGGTTTTTCAAATTTACAATTGATTAAACTTTTATTAAGTGTTAAATTTTGCCCAAAAAAATAACAATTTAAATTTTGTTTAACTTATTAAAGAAAAAAAAGTAAGAAAATCATTTTCACATCTTATGTAAACCCATTACTACTAATTTATTATTGTTTCTTGTAAGTACGAAATTTGAAAATGATTACTCAAAAAAAATTGAAAATAAATTAAGTTTGTGTCCAAGTTTGAATCTAAACATTTTTTTTATAGAGCTTAAATTAAAATAAAATTTTTAAAAGACTTAAGTTTTTCTTTTTTTTTTTTAAAAAAGTCAACTCATAATATTGTCACTGCTATCATTAATTTTTTATGGCATCACCAATTATCATTTCATAATTTTTTTATGTAATCTAAATAGAAGAAATTTTTTATATAATTATTTTTTAATAAAACAATAATAGAATATCTTGCTATAAAAATATCATTTTAAGAAATAATTTATATTCCAAGTCAACAAATCAAACCTCAAATAGATTTTTATAAATATATTATATAATATTATTTATATAATTCAATAAAAAATTATATATAACTTTTAAATAACGTGACATAACCTTACCTATTATCTCATTTAAAATTAGTATATAATTTATATTTATTAAATATTAAATAATTAAAATTTATGAACAAAATCAATCTTCACCGTCGAATTTGACTTACCCATTAATATTTGGTAAGGTGGTTTTGGGCCTGTGGGGAAAACCGCGAATTATTCGCAAAAGCTGATGAATAGTTACAGCGCCCTATGACAAATGCCACGTGTCTGGTAATTATTTCACCACGTTCTTCCTGACAATATGTACAATTCCTATAGAAATTAATTGCTCAGAAAGATGAGACTCTAGGAAAATACTATACTACATTTCATTCTCTTTTTTTTTTTATGTTATTTTTTAAATTTTTTTTTACTTTTTAAAATTAATTAATTATTTTTTATTTTATGTATTTTTTTAAAATTTTTTAAAATATTTTTAAATTTTTTCTTAAATTTTTTTATATTTCTTTTACTATTTATCTATAATTTTTTTTTACTATTTATTTGTAACTTAATATATTTTAAAAAAATATAAAAATATTTTAAAAAATTCTAATAAAAATATATCATATAAATATATAATTAATTAATTTTATAAAATAAAAATTCTTAAAAAATATATTAAAATAAACTTTAAAAAAATTATATAACTACCCTACAGCCACAAAAATGTGGCTGTAGGGTAGTGTTCTTTTTAAGAGTAGTAAAAGGATCTCTAATTTGTTCTTTTACAAAGTTTATCAACAGTAATAAATTTCACAACTAATTAGAAAATTGAATTTTATTAATATCTTTCTAAAAAATTTCATTCAACAACTCATTTATCAATCAAATCAAATATTTTATTTTAAAAATTTATTATTTAAAATTTTAACTATTCTATTATCTCACTATTTCTTATAAAAAATAATAACTAATTAATTTAATAGCTAGTCTTCCTCACAAAATCATATATAATAATATAAATAGGGTGTTATTTGTCCACCAAGTTGTTTAAACATGAGATATATACAAACATATTGAGACAATGTTCCATTAATTATAATTTGAACTGTATTATAAAAGAGGATGAAGTATGAAGAAGATAATTAAAGGGTAAAGAAGAATGGTCGACATTCACCTATATTTGTTTGAAAATAGAGATATATTAATAATTAAAGCTGAGGAGTAGAATAGACCAATGGAGGGATCAGTCGTCCTCAAGATACAGCTTTACAGGTCTTCTTTAACATACAAATTTCATTGTCACGCAAACAAATGTCAAAAGCCATCAT
>JASKGM010000012.1:3921678-3936734 GCA_034509205.1 Ceratonia siliqua | reverse complement strand
TAAAAAATTTTGAAAAAAATACATAAGATACAAAATAATTAATTAATTTTAAAAAATAAAAAAATTTTTAAAAAAAATTTTAAAAATCAAAAAAATAAAAAAATAAAAAAATGGGAGGGGCTGTAGGATAGCCCCTCCCATATAATTATATTCATCTGAAGGAGACTTGGATCTCATCAGTTACTGTATCATGAACAGTTATTATGTACCGCCACAATATGGGCCATACCATTTGATGTCTATATAGAGCGTGTTCGTAGTTATCCAAAATCACTGCATAAAATTAAGGTATTTACAAAAATAACCCTTTACTAGACGGATCCAAATCAAGATATGGGATTATAATTAGATATACTAGTTGAAATAATGTCAATATATAAGAACCGAAATTTTAATTGGTATATAAATTGATTTAAAGGCAATTGTTTGGAGAATAAGAGTGATGTTAATAAGGGTATTATGATTTATGAATGATCCGATCCGGAGGTGTTCCTTTTTTCTGTGTGATGTTGTTTAGAGGGCAACATGTGGGCACCATGACATTGGCGTTGGAGATTCATATCTTTTTGATTTGGCAAGACAAATGAAAGAAACAAATAAAACTAGAACAAAAAGAAGATGACATTAACTCCATTATTACCCTCATATATATATATATCCACAAATATTATTACATTATGTAATCCAACTCTTTATAGAAAATATATTCAGACATTATTAATTCACACTCATACGTCAAAAGTCACTCTTAGCTTCAATCACTCATAACTTCATTCCATTTTAGAAAATAGTACTTTTATCTCTCCAACACAGTCGAATATCACAACATATACAGGAGATTTAGATTTTTTTTTTCATAATCTAACATTATTATCATATTTAATATATATATATATATATATATTCATAAATAATAAATATAAGTAAAATTTATATTAATTAAATAATAAATTATACATATATATTATGTTTATCTGTTTTTAAATATAGACTTTAGTCATCAGGGATAGATGGAGGGGAGGGTAGGCATGGAGGGGGCTGCCCTCCCTTCCAAACTTTTATTAAATTATATATATAAATTTATTTTAATATTTTTATGGACTTTCATTATTTTTTGTTAGTACGTTTTTTTTCCTGAGATTTTATCAAATTTTTTATTCTTTTTCTGGCACAGTTTAATCCCTCAAATAATTTATGTATCCATTCTATTAAAGTGTTAATCATGTCACTTTCAAAATATAAAACAATCTTGATTCATATATAATATCATCACTCTAGGTATATATATGTAACTCTTTCAATTATTATAGAAAAGAAAAAAATTAAATCAAATAAAATTCCAACAAATAGATATCCAACCCAAGCTAATTCAAAAAGTGTATCAAACCGAAATTGATTTATAATAAGTAAAGATTTTATATATGTAGAATGCATGGATCCATACGTACGTGTCACTATAACTAGTCATTAATTGAGATGTGTGAGAAATGTTTTATGAATAAACATTTGAAAAAGGATTAATAAAAGAATGATGTATATATAAAAGTATTCAAACTTGGAACTTTTGGATGAATAGGTTAGTAAAAGTAAGTAAGTATGAATTAATTAGGTTAGAACGTGATGTAATGATTTATACAATGTGTGTTTGCCATTTACAACTGGATCAAAACTTTATTGCAGGCATCAAGTGGGACTGTATATTCCGATTTTGTGGAGGAGAGAAGATCATGTCCACCAAAAGGGTAAAGAGGGTTGGAACACTCCCACGTGTGATTTCTAAATTATGTCTCCCTATACCTATAATTAATCACTTACTTTATACTAATCACTCTTTTTTATCTTAATTACAATGTTTTAGATGAGACTGTGCTTAGTTTGAATAGTCTGAAAAGAGGGAAAAAATAATAAAAAAAATAAACAATGAAACATCATTATTTGATTGGAGCCTAAAGGAAAGTTATGAATGAAACAATAATGTTTGGTTTTTTAACCCAAAGGAAAGTTAAAACATGGTGAATGGGCGGGCAGCCTAAAGACACGGCCCTTCGTTATGGCCTGTCTCGATGCAGGCATAGGCTCAGCTCTTGCATGGCTGGCTATTCACTCACCCTTCACATCCATCCTCGTCAACATCTACATTCATCAAAGTCAGCACTACCCTCATTCCTCACCTAATTATATCACAAACAAGAAGGAAAGAAGATATTTATAGGGTTACGATAATACTGTTATTATAATTGCATCATATGAAGTTTTTTATTTACAACAAGTCGCGTGATACAGTTACAGTAACGATAATACTATACTATTCACCAATCTTACTAATCAATATTCTAATAATCTATTACTATCTTTAATTTGTAGTATGTGTGGAAATTACCAACATAGACATCCCAACCAAATGCACAATAAAACAATCTATGAACCTTCCCAAATAAAATATTACTTGGGATCATCTCCGTATATATCAAGTAATTAATTGGGGCCGGGTTTAAATTATTTTGCCATAATTTAATTAATTGTTTTTTCTTTATTGGAAATCATTAATGGAAATCATAGGTTTTTGTAATTTGATAGGGTAGAGAATAGAATGGAGTTGATAATGATGAGAGTGTGTGAGAGTTTGTATATATTGTGTGTATATGGTAGGGTGGTAAATACAAACAAATACATAGAGGACAAATAGGCATCGGCAATAGTGAATGGTGAACAGTGTGGTAAGGGCCTAAGGGGACACAATGGGGGCTGAGGCCATCACCTCTGCGTACCCATCATGAAATTATTAGTCAGACACAGATACCATTATTCACCAACATTCATACCCTCTCCATATCACCATATCTCATCTTATAATTCATAATCATACCATCTTACTCTAAATATTTTAATCACCATTTCTACACTCACAGACACTCACACCAATCTTTTATATATTAATTTCTAATCTATATAATATACCTATATATCTAACTTCATGGACAATATTTTAATTTTTTGAATACATCCAAATGAAAGATATCAGGTTAGATATATCCATTATCTTAAATTGCATTTATATCAGAATCCAAACAAATCAAAGATGTTCTCAACACACGTAGAGGTCATTTCAATTTAAAATGTTATAATGTATATAGTACTGAATAATTGAGTTTTTTCAAAGAATAATTAGTAATTAAGTGCACCAATTGCAATTATATGAAATGTGGCGTATTTATGTTATGTGATAAATTATTAATATATCCGTGAACTCATTTCTGTATATATGTATATATATTGTGGTCGATCTAAACGTAAATCATAAGTAAAGTAAATTATGAATCATTGTGATTATAATAACAATTATTGAAGAACGTACATTAGAATAAGGGTCGGGCAATTGATCAACCTTAGCCATGGTATATATATCCTTCCAAGATCAAAGTTATTTTTCTTGTATATAATATACATATACAGACACATACAACCGCATGAGAAGTTGATATGAATTTCTATAATTGAGGTATATTTTGGAGCTATCCTTGTGCAGGTAGAATCATGGAGATTTCTTTGTCTCTTAGTTGTACATGAGTTTATTTTTTAGTTCAGTTTCATTGAAACTGGGGGAGGAGGCGTGCGCTTAAAGTTGTTGATGTGAAGCGGCCAGTGTATATTTATTTGATAAATTTGGTACTTAATAGTGAAGAAATTAATAAGGCTTCCATGCACATGCATGCATCTTATGAATTCATGTTTCTTTAACTATCTTAATTGGGATAATGATATCCATTTAAACCTCTAACGTGGAATGCTTGGGATATCACGGGGATCATATATATATATTACAAAGCTAAGTACAATAATATTTGGTTGAGTACTGTAAAGTAAGTTTCTTCCAAAAATCAATTAATGCTTGGTTTAAATAGATATATGTATAGTAATTTAATATATATGTAAGCTAGGTGGTCAGCATAATAAATAAATGAGGGTTTCAAGTTGTTGACCCCATCTGGATCACTATTAAAAGCATAATTATCATACGTATGAGAGAGCGGGAATTAAAGAGATAGATCTACATGTCTGCGCTGCTTTGATTTGTTTATAATGTGAATAGAATAATAATTAATTAAAAGCTGGTTAAGTGCTCAAACTCTTGTTTAATTAATTAGAGAATTGGGGGGGATGATGGGAGTAGGATTCTCAAACACATGCAACTTACTTAAGACCATGTCCTTTGCAATCATCTCTCCCAACTCTTCATCATCCCCAATCCATTAATAAACACACTACTCTTACTCCTTTTCTCTATTGCTTTATTTAGTTATAGTTTAGCAAACTAGCTAAACGCACTTAACTACATTAGCCCAAACAAATAACCTCTCTCTCTAACATCATTCACATCTACCCATCTCATTTTTTATTTCCCTAACTATATCATATGCTACCTATAATACCAAATTATCTATATATATGCGAACAAATCAATCGGGACAAGTGTCACTTAAAATTAAATTTCTATCATTGAATAATTTTTTATGAGAATATTTTCATAAAATCTATCACTGAATTAAAACTTTTAATATTGTTATAAAGATCATACTCACAAAATTCTATATCGTTCTAAATTTATTTTATATTACACTAATATATTAAGAAACTAATGCGTAATATAAGTTTTAAATATAAAAAATAAATTATTTAGTAGCATCTTGATTGTAATTCCACTTATTTAAAATTTAGTACATACCATTAATATGATAATTAATTTTAATTTAACAAATGAATTAATAAAAATGATATTTTATAACGAGATGTTAAAAAAGTATAAATATGATAACTAAATCACTCCTATGTATATATTCCATTAAATATTCTCTGCCCAGTACGCAAACACAAGAATACAATTAATTAGTACCAGGATTGTTATTATTTGTGAAACAATTTTAATTATTATTTTGAGTTAGTAACCCTCTTTCTACCTCTACTTTTTGGCACGTGAGATTGTCTTTCTCCTCTTCCTTTTTATGCGTGTGAATGTTAAATGTTTAATATAATTTTAATTAAAAATAAGGGGTGGTTAGGTGATATGTAATAATATAATATTTAATCCATCTAAAGAGAGGAAAAGAAGAGGAGAAGAAAGGTGAAGGTGGTGAAAATTATGGTAAGGTGTGAATGAAGGGGCCCAGTGGTTGGGGCCCCACCCGGCAGCCACCAAACAGACCCGCCTTATTTCTGGTGTCGGAGCCTCTCTCTCCGCTTCCCCTTTATATTCTTTTGTCATTTCAGAGTGATGTTACTATGCTGCCGCGATACAGAATGTGCGTCATCCATTCGATCCTCACCGTTCATTTACGCTCGTCCGGTTCCTGCTTGAGAAGTTCCTTCAGTGTTCTGGCAAAAGCTGATGAATCGTTCCAGTCCTCACTTTGACCACTGCCACGTGTCAGGTAATGATTTCAGCACGTTCATACCTGACCATATGTATCATTCCTTTATGTACGTGATTTAATCAAAATCAACTTGTCCAAAAACATAATACATCCACTTAAAGTAAAAAAGAAATTCAAACCCCAAAAAATTATTTTCATATATTATTTGTATCTATGAGCCCTACTTTAAAAGATGGAGGGGAAGAAGAACAAATATTCATAAATTTATTCGAAAATATTATCCAAAAAGTAAGGAAGGATAATATGGAGCAGAAGCTTTCAACAGGACAGATGTCAAACTCATTACCTCCTATTATCCGAAACTGTTAGAATGCATTATTAATTTGCTTTTATAGTTGTAAGAAATTGGAGGGTATATGTATATATACCAAATAGAATTATTACATTAGAACGTTAATTACGTTAAATGACAATATCCTCATACATAATATATAAATAATTAATTAATGATTTTTATGTATAAATGATTTTAACATGACCAGCTGAAAATCGATCTCTTGATGGGATCAAAAAATAAGATAAATATTTATCAAGTATTTAATTGCTAAGATGTTTTAGAATTGGTTTTATTTGCGATGTAATGATTTTGCTCTTGACTTAAGCTTTCATTTGTTAATTCTGAAGATGATTGGAAAGTGGGGCTCTTGGGATAAAGAGGAGGAAGCTCTCCACCAAAACACATCCGGGCATATATATCCACGCGATAATATGCATGTGGAAGGAATATGTTTGTCTATGTCTGGATCAACAAATAATTATAAACTTAAATTCCAGATTTCTCTCTTAAACTTTAGCCTGCCTACTTTTAACAGCATATTATTTTCCCTCAAGTTCCATTAATTTCCTTACAATATGAAGAATTTCCTTATGATGTTTTGTTATGCCAATTTTATAATCCATTTGAAACAGGCCGTTTACACTAAATTACTAAGTTTCATGAAGAAGCTTCTCGCAACCCGCACAAAAAAAATTACGGTTTGCCAATTCGTAGGATAAGGTTTGCTTAGTCCAAAAGTTAGATAATTAATTTAATTATGTGTATTAATTATATAAAAAACTGATTAAAAATATAGGAATAAAAGAATAATTGAATTGAAAAACTAGTTTTCAATAAATTCTGATATTACGATATTTTGAATTATATAAAATAAGTAAACTCCCAAAAATACAATTCTCGTCGATCCTATATATCACACATAAAAAAATAAAAAAAAGCTAACATGACAGCCACAAGAAATAGTTTAATGGGGGCGAGATAGTTTGTTAATGACGCAAGTTTACTTGTTTTGGATCTATTCCATCGATCTTTAATTCTTTATAGTGTATGAGATATATGTATGATGATATAGTAATTAATAAATGCTAATTTCGTACAGTTGTGGATAATTATATTTTCACCACGAATTCTATTGATCACCAAACAAATCACTTTCATATTTAGTATTATAAAATTGTGTCAACTCCATTAAATTAATTAATTAAACCTTATTTGTTTCTTTAGTTAATAAGAAAAATTTAATGTCAACAAGTATTTTATTTTCAAAACTTCCAAGTGAAGATTCTATTTATTCAATTTTATTAAAACCTTTTAATCCTCAATACATAGAAAAAAAATGCTAAAATATATGGGAATCGTTTTGTTTAAATCATATATATGAAAAATCACTTTCACTTTTCCTAATGTGCACTTTACTCTCAAAATTTCCATTGGAGCAATTTACCCCATCATTTGCGCAAATAAAGACTTCTCAACCATAAGTTGGTAAAATTAATAAGAAAAATGTATCAATTTCGCCCTATCTTTTCTTCATTGGCTCAATTTATCCTATTAATTATCCAATTCCGTTATCAATTTGCACGGATAAGTGAGTCGTGTAAATTAATTATGATTTACATATAATTCTGATGGGTTAATAATTGATTAATGTGTAATAGTTTTCACCCAGTTTCAGTACATAAAAAAGACAAGTTACGACATTAGGACCATTAATGTGATAGCATGGTTTCTTGTATTTGCTTTTCTTCCCTCTGCCAATGAACTTTAAGGTAAAATGATGGTCGTCCCCGTACTAGTCTGCATATGTGTTGTGGCCTTTGAACAATATTGCCAACATTACGAACCTCACCTATACAAGACAACCTTCCATATTTTAACTCACAACTGCTCAGGTGACGCCCTCAGTTTACCAAAAAGTAAATTATGAGCCCATGGACTAGAATACCCTTGAGGGTGACTTCACATCCTCATTATCAAACTTTATAAAAGCTGCTTCAAGTGAAATTAATTAGAGGTTCCGCACAGTCACGAGTATGGGTACAATGGTCTAAAAAGATAAATCTGAGATGAAGCAGGGGAAATAAGGAAGAAAGGTAATATTAGGACAGAGAGAAAAAGTGACAAAAATGGGAAGCTTACGTGTGTATTTGGGGGCTTCGCCTGTATTTATGCATGCAAAGCAAAATTTTTACTGTGTGATGAAATTATGAGAGAGTTTTGTTCCTTTGTGGGGATGTTTTTCTTCTGGAGCCCATTGAGCTGCTTGTGGGATCAAGTTTCGAGCTTTGTGATTGGGTCTCACTCTCTCTGTCTCTCCTTTTGAAAGTTTATTAAGGAGAGCTATACAGACAATACCTGCTGAAGATGAGGGTTGGAAGGAAGAGAGGAACCCAAGACAGAGAGAGAGAAAGCTGATGGAAAAGCTGAAAGTTTAAAAGCAAGTTAAAAGAAAGCTGAGGTAACCGAAAGAAAGAAAGAAAGAAAGATCTTTTTCCTTCCTCTCTATGTTCTCCTCCTATGCCTTCTAGCTGTATCATCTTCTCTCTCTCTATTCCTTACCCTCTTCCCCCAATGATCTCTTCATTTACTTAATTCCATCAAGAAGAAATTAACGCAGAGACAGACGTCTAGATTGGTTACTTTGCTTCTTAGCTTGTTATCACAGAAGAGATATAATATATCAAGCACTTGCTAGAGTATACAAAGGATATCTCAAAAAAAGGAACCCCATGTTAGCCAATAACACCCCCTCCTCAGTTCCCACCTCCGAGCCGTTTTCCTGCGCAGAGAATGGCACTAGTACTAATAAAAGGAAGAGAAGGCCAGCAGGAACCCCAGGTGCACAATTAATTCTAATCCTATTAGCTAAATTTCCGTATTCTTTTTCTTATATTTTTGGCGTTAATTTTTGTGTGGGTCAATCTTAATTCTATATTTAATTCAACACTTTATGTTAATTCATTCATTTTATTCTTAAATTGTTTGGCCACAGATCCAGATGCAGAAGTGGTGTCCCTCTCACCCAAAACCTTATTGGAATCAGATCGTTATGTTTGTGAGATCTGCAACCAGGGATTCCAGAGAGACCAAAACCTTCAGATGCACCGGCGGCGCCACAAAGTTCCGTGGAAGCTGCTGAAGAGGGAGACGCCGGTGGTGAGGAAGAGAGTCTTTGTGTGCCCTGAGCCAACCTGTTTGCACCATGACCCGTGCCATGCCCTGGGCGATCTTGTTGGGATAAAGAAGCACTTCAGGAGGAAACACAGCAATCACAAGCAATGGGTCTGTGAGAGATGCTCCAAAGGCTATGCAGTGCAGTCTGATTACAAAGCTCA
Organism: Ceratonia siliqua; assembly: GCA_034509205.1. Lineage (NCBI taxonomy): Eukaryota > Viridiplantae > Streptophyta > Magnoliopsida > Fabales > Fabaceae > Ceratonia > Ceratonia siliqua. The sequence goes on along the minus strand of JASKGM010000012.1, from coordinate 3,927,693 downwards.
TCTCAAAACCTGTGGCACCAGAGGCCATTCTTGCGATTGTGGCCGCGTTTTCTCAAGGTTCTCTTCAATTTCACTATACCATTTTCTGTGGTTCTTAATTAATTCAAAAGAGGGTATTGATATATACGAAACATATATGTATTCAACAGATAGATCTATATCAAAATTTGGGTAGTTGGGTAATGGGATTTTGATAAATTTTTCTTTCCATTTCGTGAAGGAAGAAAAATTTCCCCATTTTTAAATCCAAAATTATCAATTGAGCAAAACTTGCCAGCCCTTTTGTTTTACTTAGGTTTTGACTTAAAAAAAGGGAAATATATTTTTTGGAATGGACAAATATAAAGTAAGGGGAAACAAGAAAAATTAAAAAAAAAATTAATATTTGACTGATGGAACCTCAATCAAAATTTTTAACAAGAACTGTTCATTGACAGTTGGAGAACACAGCTCCCAAAGCTCAGTACTAGTTGGTCGCATAACTGTTTTGGCATTCCAATACCTTAAACATTTTCTCATCTGTGATCGTCTATTCTATTATATGGTGTGTATATTTCTTCAGTGAACACTAGAGAATATATCTTAAATAACGAGCTTCGAGTTGTGATTAACATGATTCTCGTTCTTGACTTCTTGTCCTTTATTTAGTGGAACCCCTTTCACCATTTGAAAACCAGTGGATACCTTTTCGAAAAGCCTTTTTTAGGCACTTTTTCTTTCTCTTCTTTCCTTTATTTTTCTCTTCTTTAACACTTTAAGGTCTCTCCATCTAATCCTCCATTTATTGTCTTGTCTCTAAATAATGCTCATCTTCATAACCAGAAGAATCCTTTGAATGCTTAATGGTACTTCTTCATCCTTTTCATTTTCCCTTTATGTGCAGGGTGGAGAGCTTTATTGAACACCAAGACGCATGCAATATGGGGCGGCTCCGGCCTGAATCGCAGCCACTGCAACCAGCATGCTTGTCTCGAACCGCATCAAGCCCGAGCCCCTCAAGCGAAACCAATTTCAGCACGGGTCCCTGGCGAGGTCTAGTAATACCAAAGCAAGCTGAACCCACATTCCTGAACCCTACTGCTGAAACTTCATCCAAGAACAATAAACTCTACCCCAACTTGGATCTTCAGCTCTCAACCGCCACCACATCCAATCCCAATGATGTAGTAGCTGTATCACCTAAGAGAGACGAAACCCAGTCTACCCAGTTGCAGCTTTCAATTGGGTCATCGGAAATTAGCGAGAAAAATGAATCAAACAATAGAAATTCACCCAAGGAGAGCAGTAACAGCAGCGAGAAAGCAAAACCACCGGGTGCAGCTGCGGCGTTGAGGGTTCAAGAGCAAGCTCGTGAGCACTTGAGGATAGCCATGGCGGAGAAGGTCTATGCTGAAGAGGCAAGGAAGCAAGCAAAAAGGCAGATTGAACTGGCCGAGCAAGAGTTCACCAACGCCAAGAGAATTAGACAACAGGCGCAAGCAGAACTAGACAAAGCTTATGCTTTAAAAGAGCATGCAGTTAAACAGATAAGTTCCACTATGCTTCAAATCACTTGCCATGCTTGCAAGCAACAATTTCAAGCGCCAAAAACAACTGCGGCTCCGCCAAATAAGAACTCTTTGGTATTAAGCTACATGTCGTCACCTATGACAACAGAAGGTGGCGAAGTAGAGAACAATAATGGGAAAACCACTTGCTAACTCTTAAACATCTTTATCTAGACTGAGTCTCTTTTTTTTTTTTTACCCTAATTATATCTTTGTGAATTGGTATACCAAGTAAGTGATGTGATTATGTAAGACGGGGTTAGTGGGAGAAAGTACTGTTATTAACTTTGAGTTTGTGGCAGCAGGAGGTTATGTTTTAGTTAAATTTGGTATAAGAGCAGACTATCTTTAAGGGTTTTGCTTTCTAGCTCCTATGAATAATTTCTTCCGTTGTGTAATGATGGCATGTATTTTTCTCATCAGGTTCACGATCACTGCATTGAACGAGGTAGCGTCAGAAAACACTGCAATTTTCCTAACCTTTAGTTTGGGTTGTTTGGATTTTGTGTTCGGACTATGCGAAGATCTTTCTGTCAAATTAGTAGGTCAGAAAATGGAGAAGACCCTATCACTAGCATTAAAGAAATGTACTGACGAAAATAAAAGGGCAAAGTTTTTTTCAGAAAAATGAATACGTTGAAACTAATACCAAGAGAGAGAAGGGAATCGGATATATTCCTTTTAGGCTATATATCCGTTTAGGCTGCTATTCTGGTGACTTGTAAATTTGAATGAAAAAAGCAGCATGTTTTTCAGTGCCACTGTTGGGAGAGGTTAATGACAGTCAGAGACTCAGTCGTCCCTCTCAAAGTCTCAAAGCACGCAGACACAAACAAACTCCATTCATGATATCACCTTCACGTCTCTTTATCTCTTGCATCAGAATCAGGGCCATGCCAGCAGTGGGCGCAGAGGCAGAAGTAGAAGCAGAAAGCAGCATCTTTCCAAATATGCAGAGACCATTCAAAGCTTTTGGGGTATGAGGGAAATGCCTGTGATAGCAAATAAAAAAAAAAAGAGAAAGAAAGAAAAGAACACTGCGTGCGGTTGCCGGTATCTTTCATAACTAGAACCAAAATAAAAAGCCGTAGAAAGGCCAAAGTCATGAGCAGCTTATGTTTTTCTTTAGTTTCCTCTGCTAGTGGCTTTTTTTCCTGGACCATGTGCTTTTCCTCTCTAGTATCGTTGTAATTGCCAACCTCAGTGCGTCACTCGATCTCCACTTTTCTCTGACGCATAAATTGCTGTACAATCATTTCTTAAGTGGGGTTGCACTAGCAACTAGCTAGTGGCCGATCAGGGGTTCTACTTCTAAGCTGCTTCCTTCATTGACCTAGATTAGTCTAGGTGGTTAAGTCTAAATCTTTACAACTATTTTTTGTCAAACACACTAATCCTAATCCTGGTACAATTTAATGGAAAAGAGGGGGTGAACCAGCAGGATTTTACAACTCAATTATGTGAGAAACTTGTTAATTTTGAACTCGTAAAATGATTTCGTCTCTATAAACTGGATTATTTATTCATTATGTACTCATAGCTGCTTATTAATCGATAATGATAATTTTATGCAATTCTTGTCTTCATGCTTGCTTTGATACTCATGCCATCTTAGCATGCCTTCTGTGGTATGATCGTATGATTTAATTGTATATGCATGAGTGTCATGAATTTAGATTAAACCTGTGGTTAGTACAAAGGGGAAATTATAAAATTATTGAAACTCCTTTCAATGTTTTCAGTTGAAATGCATTGAACTAATGAATGATATGTTATTATATTATACCAGTGCTATATTATATATGTAAAGGATCATTTTAACTAAAAAAGTTAAGTTTAGAAGACCCTAAATAGTTTTATTATAATATGTAATAATATACTTACTTATTTTTGAGTTACAGTTAGTTTTAAATAATTTTAGTTAGTATAGTTAACGTAACTTTTCAGCTGTTTTAATATAGATATTTTTTATTTGAGGTTTCTTCTGATCATAATTCTAATGTACTACTTCAATATTTTAATATAATTGAAATTAGAAAAAAAAATTAATGATAGAGCCACAAATTAATCTAGCTAGTGCCTTAATTGATTTGTGAATGCATAGCTATAAGATAAAAGACACTAAATCTAGCTTACTCTTTAGAAAAATTGTCTTTAAAAAAGAAAGAACTACTGAAGAAAGATTGAGTTTTAGATGCACAAACCTAATTTGCAAACCTTGTGTTTATCTAGCTAGTTATTGTGTGATACAGATGGAGAGAAGAAGAAAGAAGAAGGGCATTTTATATGGACCTCAGCAGTAGATATAATAGAAAGGACTGAGGAAAAAGAGAAGAAGATTAGATAATTTAGAAAAGAAGGAAAAAGACCTCTCCTCCAGGGATACAGGCATACAGCTTTGTTGCCTGCAATATTGTCCTGGCATCACATTGACATGCTCCGCAAAACAAGGAAATGCGATTAATTTTGGATTTAATGTGAACCAGCTGCCATTTCAGATGATGCCAAAGATCTCTTCCTTCTCCTTCTCCATACATCAGAAATCTCTCTATGTCTAATTGGGACTTGGGAGGATTTAAACGAATGAAATTAAATATTTACAACCAAAAGACAAGAATGATGAAAAGCTCATTGGAGCAGGGAAGACATTATGACCCTTCACTTACATGTAAAGGAGTAGTTTGAATAATATAGGAGAAATTCTAAGGTAAATTTGATCTATAGATCAAGTCAATCATGAATGAACATATAAACTTGTCGCTATTAGGACCATCTCTAAGTACCTAAGAGTTTTTCTGTTTTAAGTATAGATGGAATTGTTACTTTGATAAGGAACTTCAATTCAAAGGGGAAGGGAGGAGGAGATCATTAGCTTCTCTTTAATCAAATCCTTCCCCCTCTATCTCATCTGGGTAGTAGAGTGATGACTTAATTTTGAGGATAAGAAAAAGAAAAGAAAGAAATCAAAGAAGTTAAGGGTCAACCAATCTACACATTTTGAATCGTTGGCAATGAGATAAAGCTTGCAAATGGATTCACTTAAAAAAGCAAAGTTTCATGAAGAAAGTTTGAATCTAATAGACTGGTATGAATGGTGTACTGCTAATAAATAAGGCCCAAATTGAGGAATGATCCAAGTCGACAATTACTCCTATTAGGCTACATGGGCCTCTAGTGGGCCCGTAATATTGAAATCATCATTGTTACTGCCTACTGGACCTACTTCATTTAAGTGGTTCCGTATTCATAAGATAAGCACTGGAATGAGGCCAACATTAATGACCAAATTGTGCCTTCATAACAAAAATGTGGTCCATAATCAAGGCTCACTCAGTAATCAGGTCATTTTTCTTTCACACCAACGGTTTAACTTTTAACCACCTGAGTTTTTTCTTTTATTATTATAGATACTTTAAGATTCATAGTTTCATAATTTATTAGTTGAATTATAAATTAAAAAGTAACATAAAAATCTTAAATATAATTTTTAGAGCTTATAAAGCATAATTTAAATGGTATTTTTTTAACATTAAATATTAAATAATTAAAAATTTGCTCCTTTCTCAAAGTTGCACTATTATTTATATAAAAAAAAGGCAAGAAATAGCGCACTTAGTGCATGGAAGAATGGAGAGGCTGTGTTATATGAGATGAATTAAAATGTTTTCTCAAATAAGCTCATAATAAAAAGAGTAAATTAATATTTTAATCTTTTAAAAATATTTTTTTAATTGAATTCTTTAAAATTAATTTTTTAATTTAATTATCTAAAAATTAATTTCTTTAAATTTCTTATTTTATTTGTTTAAATAATTAAAAACTACTAAAATTATATATATGTACGAGATATATAATAAAAATAAGTATAAAAAACTTATATATATTAGTTCATATCGATAATTTTACTGATTTATGACTAATCAAGCTAACAAAATGATAAAATTAATTTTAAAAAATTAAATTAAAAGAATATAGTTTTAAAAGATTCAACAAAAATAATATTGAAAACATTAATTTACTGGTAATAAAACGATAACGAACAAGAAAAAAATGCTCCTATTTCTTTTCATATGTAGTATTTGTTCGAGTGTCTGCCCATTTTAGGTCTTGAGTTTGCCCTTGCCTTTACACACGTCAGATTCTCTTTAAAAACACAATCCAAAGTCGTTGGAGAAGGATATCGTGAATTTATTAAGGGGGAATGTAGTTTAATTTTAAAGATATTGATTTATTATTTGTTGTATTTTTTAATATTAATTAATTGTTTGTTAGGTTATATATTTAATTTTTTTTAAATATATAACATAAAAAATAATTAATTAATATTAAAAAATAAAAAAAAACTAAGACAAAAAAAAAATAAAACTTTTTTAAAAAAGGAATAGCCACTTCATTTATTAATCGTCCTTTTTGGTTCAATTTCAAGAACCATTTACTTTATTGATATTTTATATTTTTACATATTTTA
>JASKGM010000012.1:3901116-3914710 GCA_034509205.1 Ceratonia siliqua | reverse complement strand
ATATTTATAAGTTTTATCAATAATAGTTATATTTATTAATTCTAAATAATGTTATAGAAATGTATTATTTAATAATAAGGGAACACTCCCCTACAGCACCAACAATGGAGCTGTAGGGGAGTTTTTTCATTTTTTTTATATGTTTTGTAATTTTTGTAATTTTTTTATGTTTTAAAATTAATTAATTAATTTTTATAGCATAAATTTTTTGTAAAATTTTTTAAGATATTTTATATTTTTTATAAAATTTTTTAAGTTACAAATAAATAGTAAAAAAGATTATAGATAAATAGTAATAAGAATATACAGAAATTTAAGAAAAAATTTAAAAATATTTTAAAAAATGTTGAAAAAAATACATCAAATAAAAAATAATTAATTAATTTTAAAAAATAAAAAAAATAAACTTAAAAAAAAGTTAAAAAAAAAGGGAAGGCAATAGGATAACCCCTCCCTTAATAATAATTTTAAGAAGGGCGGGACTAAACTACGTTCCAGTCTTTTTTTTTATATTTTTTTAAAATTTTTTAAAATTTTTTTATATTTATTTTATTATTTATTCATAATTTATTTTATTATTTATTTATAACTTAAAAGATTTTGTAAAAAATATAAAAATATTTTTAAAAATTTTAAAAAAATTAAAAAAATATATAAAAATTATCTTACAGTGGGAGTAATGCCTTTTAAGAATACAGTACTAGAAACATGCTCCTTAAAAAAATACATTTGTTGAAAAAACAATTATGGGGGAGAATTTTCGATATCCCTTGAAAACAAAAAAGGCAATACGGGACGGGAGAAAGCGGTGTTGAAAGAAAAGTACTATTTATGCTTGGGCATCACCTGGTCGCAACTCGCATGAGACTCGGCACAATTTCAATTTAAACAAATTGATAAATAAAATATTTTAATATTAGAATCTCATAAATGCATTTTAGATTAGATTTTAAGATGGCGTGTACACAGTTCTGTTCCTTTCCTCTCTTCCTTCTCCATCCGTAGACGCCAAGAACCCTAACAGGTACTGCTTCTGCCTGCTCAAAGATAACACCTTTCTTTTTTTTTTTCCTTCAAATCTAAACATGGGTTCCCTCTGTGTACAAGTTATCGTTTTCCCACTTTTATTTTGATCTTAATTCCATTGATCTGTGCGGAGATCTGATATTTTTTCTCTTCGTTCTGTATTGGTCAAAAGGATCTTAGATCAAAGCCGGAAGTTGAAATCTTTGGTGAATGAGGTTTTGCATATATGCATTTATGAAGTTTTTATAACTTATCATTATCAGCCCCTTCCGGTTTGACTGTATTTGAGCTAAAATAAAGGTGGGTTTTGGTTAACCCAATTGCATTTTGTCCTTCTTCTATTTTCTGATTAAACTTATTGTCTTTTCGATTCTGTAGGCTTTGTAGGAGAACTCAATGGCCTGGATTATTCGTCAGATAATTTAAGGAGAGTAAACTTTTGTGCTGAATTTTCTTCGTTATTTGCTGTTCTGATGGATGGGGATAATGGTCTTAACATACGTAATTGGGGTTACTATGAACCCACAACGTCCTTTAAGAGCCACCTTGGGCTCCAGCTCATGTCCTCCATGCCTGAAAAACCTCTGCTTGGAGCACGCAATGCTGCAGTTTTATCTGGCACGAATGGGGCATTTCACCATAGGGACATTGGGATGCCACAAGCAACATATCCTATGGATTACATGAGGGATGCTTGGATTAGTCAGAGAGAGAAGTTTCTCAATATGATACCTACAAATCCCAATTATGCTGTTATTCCCGAGACATCTTCAGCCCATCATATGCAGATGATTCAACCACCTGACCTGTCTAAGGAAGAAACGATGGAAGAACCAGCCCTTGAGAAGACCAGTGGAACTAGTAAGAAAAGGCAGGGGCCCAAGGTGCCCAAATCTCCCAAGGCAAAGAAGCCCAAGAGAGGGCCTCGTGTACCAAAGGATGATAATACTCCTTCAGTTCAACGAGCAAGGACTGCAAAGAGAACAACTGAAGTTGTAATAAATGGCATTGATATGGATATCTCTAGTATTCCTATTCCAGTCTGTTCATGCACTGGGGCACCACAACAGTGTTATAGATGGGGCTCTGGTGGGTGGCAATCTGCATGCTGCACAACAGGCATGTCAATGTATCCCTTGCCTATGAGTACCAAGCGGCGTGGTGCAAGGATAGCGGGAAGAAAAATGAGTATAGGAGCTTTTAAGAAAGTCTTAGAGAAACTTGCAGCTGAGGGTTATAACTTTTCTAATCCAATTGATTTGAGGACTTATTGGGCAAAACATGGCACCAACAAGTTTGTCACTATCAGGTAGAGATGAATTCTATGGTACAACTGGCCTCTTATCCCATTCAGCCTGTTTGTCATGTATATATGTGCATTTGGCCTGAGACTGAGGCTTCTTAGATGGTTTGTAGTACAAGAATTTTCAAAGTCATGTGACATTTCTTGTTTTCTTCTAACATTTACTATGTAGTTCTATTCACTTTGGATTTAGTTCATGGGAATTCAATCTTGTGGTTGGTTGGTATAGGAACTAGCAAATGATATCTTGCCGAATGACATGTAGCAGGGAAATTTTATCTGTTCATATGCCTACTGGTTATTGAATGATTCTTCCAACTAAATATATTTTCGTTTTGATATAATATTTCCTACTAAATTTGCAAGTGTAGCTGCTGAGCGTTATGCTTCATTCTTATATGCTTTCTGTAACATCTCATTCAATTAGAATATGCCTTCTTAGTTCATGACCTATGAAAGTTGGGTAGAGAATTCATTGTCTTAAATGGCAATGGGTTTCTAGATGGTCCATTTGCATGAAGGGTACACCTTGTATAAGAAGAAGGAAGTAACACGTTTGAAACAATATTCATGGTAAAATTTAAAGGAAAATCAGAAAACTTTGGGTGATTTCTTTATAGGAATAAATAAGAGGACTCTGCTTCCAAGCATTGCTGGTTTCAAGTATGATTACTAAATCATTTTAAAATGTCCTGGTAGATGCAGTTCAGCTTCCATAGATATGGGTGTGCTGAACATTACATGAAAATAATAGGTTCATCATGGTAAAATGTTTTTACAAGCATGATTATATAACAACTTGAAAAGTTCATCACATTATGGTAATAATCTTCAAAATTTGAATGTATTGTTTTGTGCATACTTTGTGATCTTTGAAAGGATTGGTTAGCCATATGGAACAGAGCTTTCACTTCCGACTAAAATTATATTGGATTACTTAAATTAATAAATTGTTGAGTCTATAAGATTGAAATATAACCTCAGATGTATTTAGTATAGCTTTCGGTATTTTTAAGAAAGCAGAAAAGTGAGAAAATTGCAGGTTGAGAAGATTTCTTGAATAATGTGAAAATTCCCTGTAATAAAAAGAAACTAGTAGGACAATTAAACAAGCTGGGCAGAAGGGAAATGTAAATCTGTACTTATTCGACCGATAAGGAACTTCAGTATCTGGTTGTTGTACACCGTTATAAATGGTACATGTTGTTATGGATGCTAACAGGCCTAAAGGTGATGGCATATTTTAAATCACTAGATGATGATTGCTATTTATGCTAATGGCTTATGTATCCTTTTCATAATTCATACTGGTTTGTAAGTTGAGGTATGCATTCCAGATTGAACTTGAAAATGAAGGCTTGTTTGGCAGTTTATTTAAAGATAATTCTTACAAAATTGGAAACATATGGAACTAATTCTGTTTCATTGATGTAGGCAAGGAAAGAAGAAGTCTGTTGCCTCAAATTCTGTATACAATTAGGAAAACTAGGTGTCTAAAATAGTGTAAGAAAATATAGATAACAGGGTTTTCTGGGTAAGGCTTACCTTGACTTGTCTCATTTAAGCTGTTCGATAGGTTAAGGTTGAAAATTGAAAAGAGGAGGAAGAAGGTACTTTTCAACCAATTAAGAGCAGTGAGGTTTGGGATGTAAGGAAACTGTAAATGGCGCAAGCTTGTTATGTAAGGATCTGAACAAGAACGTTTAAGATTTATAGGATTTCTGATTGCAGGAATCTATTGGTGAATAGTAGATGCGGTATAGAAGAACTCTGGGTGAGTAATACACTTGCATATACTCAAATATGAGCAACTACTTCAAATTTCCATAAATTCACCTGTGGTAAAATCTAAGTATGTTGATCTAGAATCTAGATAAGCCCTTGTGCCTTATTCTTTCAGCACTAGTCTTCTAATGACTCTGTGCTTCCTCAAACTAAACAAGATTAAGGACTTCACCCCAAGGTTAAATAACTTCGGAGTTATTTTGTTTTTAATAAAATGAGACCCGTGTGCCAATGTAGGGCAGTTATGCATATTACCTTACCATTTACCAGTTAGCACCTATGTTTTTTCTTTATTGTAGAAGCACAAGGAGTTTGTCAAGTTCTCTTTATATAAAAATTCCAAATCTAGAGCACAAATGTTGGTAGCTTGCTGAAAATTTCAGTATCAATCATTAGAAGTAATATCTAATTCTTTAGTAAGGGATGGTATTGCTGGTAGCTCTTGGTGCCATGACACTAGTGATGATCATTGTGGATGAAGGATTTAGATTTATCGGATGTTTTGATCCTATTCTTATTCATGATTGTTTAACATGAAACAATGATAAGTATACCAACATGATCTTGTCGTCTTTTTGTGTCTTGTATCTGGAGCAACAATGAGTTGAGTACTCATGGTATCCTGATGGTTATTTTGGAGTGATCATACATATTTGGGAGACGGGAGTGATGTTGTAAACATGGCATCCTTGAGAGTTATTTTACCTCTTTTACACTGCAGTACCAGCTCGTTGTGATTCTCTTTCTCTTAATAAGTTTACCTTCTTTCAAGAGTTTTCCAAAGACGTTTTCATATAACTAAGTGGTTGCTTGTGGAGGCACCTTTGGTTGGAATAAACAATTTTAAGGCAACGCATAAACATTGAAAACTTTTGGTTGACTTCTAACATGATGCACATACCTTGACAAAATACAACGCAATGATATAGATTGCTGACACTAAGCAAACCTGCAATGGCCTCACGAATCTGTTTCTGGTGTGATTGTTCTATACCTTGATCAATCATGCACATGCATCTCTGAAAACGGAGTGTAGGCGAAAATTTCTATTTTAGACGTCTTGTTTGACTCAGCGGATGCATCGAAACTCTTGGAAATAAATGGTAATAATCTCGTTTATTTGAATTTGATAGTGATAATCATCTTATCAAAATGTTCATAGTTTCTCATTTTGAAGTTATATTTCAAATTTCTTGAGCTAGATTGCTTCAAAGTGAGTAGATGGCTTGAAATGTAGTGAAGAAGCCTAGGCTAAACATGTATTTTAGAGGTAGGACCAAATTATTCCACTTCTAAAAATAAGAAACCAGATAGGTTCCTGCAATTAAAATTTTGGGAAATAAATAAATTAAAACCTTTTAAAATTTAGTGACTTAAAAATTGCATTTAAATATGTTTCTTAAATCTGAGAATACATACAAACTTGGCCAACCTGCATATAATCGCAGTGGTAAAGATACTTGTGGCCTGAGGATCTTATTACAATCTGATTTGGAACAATGAGGTAATGTACGTACAGTGTGCCAGCTGAACACTGTTTGATTCTGTAACCACGTACACAGACTAATTATGGGCTACCCAACTAATCTTTGAGTAAATGTCCCACAAGAATAGGACAGTTTCCTTCTCTTTCCCCCTTTAACATTTATATATGAAGCAGTAATTAATTATCAATCTAAGTAGATTTTAGAGAATAAAATAAAGAGCTTGCCTCCCTTACTTTTCTGACCAGCAATCTGTTGCATATACTTAAAAACATTGATTCTCTTACTTGCAGTTTTATTTCTAATTAGATGCTGAGTTAGTTTGGGCAACTCTTGTTTAGGTTGTAATAAAACGTGGGTTAGATATGTCTTAGAACCCTTATTTATCTCCCTCTTTCAGAGTGTGTGCGCCCTTGTAAAGGTATATCTTCTTAAAATATATGAGGATTAAGTCAAATTAAGGTTAGATGCATGAAACGAATCAGAATGATAGCTTGAAGCACATGTACAATGCAATTTAACTATGCCACGCATGGTTTGTTTAATAATTCCATTGCAGGACGAGACACAAAAATACACCCCAAATCCAGATTAACTTTTGACTAGCTATTTTATTGAAGACCTGCTCAAAATTATATGTCCAAGTTAAAGGTCTCTAGATCAGGCGCTACTTCTAATCAAGTACGTGATCTCCAGGTTTAAAGCGAGAAGCTCGAAATATTGACTAATATTTGCCTTTTGGCATCTATACTGTACACAAATCAACTGTATAAGATATTCCTAAACAATATATATAATCAATAAAAAAATTATACACATTTGGTGTACGTATATATCTGAGACTTGACAGTATGAATAGTGTAGTATGCCGGTATTTATATTAAAATATGTGAATACATGCTTGAAACTATGATGTCAATGTATTTTAATGATTGCCAATAATATAGTCTTAAATAAAAGCTTATATTATTATGTGAAAGTTAATTTGAACAATTTGTTCATATCTAACACAACCCTTCTAAATTTTGAAGTAACATGCATGAACAAAACAAAGACTCATCACTATTAAATTTTATCTCAAATTTTTTATAAGATCGAGATCAATGAATTTTAATTGAATTCTATACCAATAGGTTAAAGGGACTTTAATATTCCGCGCCAACAAATTGCTCAATTAATCTAAAAGGTATAAACCAATTAGGTGCGAATTCAAATAATTAATGCCTTTTTGTTATTTCCATCAGAATTATAAATCTATACAAACTTAATACGTTAGATAACAAATACTTATTTTTAGATTGAAGCTTATTATCGGTCTCTCCAGAAGGAACATTTTTGTTTCTTTTTGGGTTTGAAGATGAAAAATTAAGGTTGCATTCTAAGTTTTTAGAATAAGAGACTGATTTACGAAAAGTAATAATATTGGGTAGGTAAACAATTTCTTTCGGTAGGAAAAGTCCCCAAGCAAAAATGACTGAGAGGGAGCATATGACCCCAGTATGATCTATAAACTAAGGAAAAAAAAAAAGGGAATAAGTATCAATTATTGCAGACAGAGAGAAAACACAATTTCTCTAGCATCAGTTACAGCAAAGCAGGCCTTACCTATTCTAAACAAGTTCTATCTGCATTAAAAAGATAATTAAGAAGAGGATAATCTATTTAATTTATAATCTTCATGTTTAAGGTATAAGAGACACTTAGATAATATTCTAGTTGGCTCAAATCACAGTGAAGAACAAAAAACTTGGCTGGTTCATGAACTTGAACTTAGAGCTGTCCACATTGTTTGACCACATTATAGGAGGGCGTGGTTGAATAAAACATATATGGATGGAGGTTTAATGGTAGACAAATAAATGTACGTGTCTGGCAAATACATTTAGGTGCCACCATGATCATCACTGAAACCTTCCCTGTAATAAGAAGAGTCAGCTGGATTTCCCCACTTTTTAGCTGCCAATTATTGCTAGAAGCATAATATATGTACATATCTAGAAAGTTCAGCCATATAATTTTCTCACTTAGAAATGTACCCTTGTTGTCCATATATGGCAAAGCCAACTTAGGGTTTTCTGGAAAAGATTAACATGCAAATAATCATCTTAATGAGGGTTTTGAGTGTCTTGGCATTAATTTTGAAGGATCTTTCTCTCTCTATATAGTTACCTTTTTATGTCTACTATGGCTGCTTCTTTTAGAATACGTTAGATCTCTGGAATATTTTTTCTAAACTTATGTTGAGTATAGCTGCAGTTAACAAGTACTAATTATATAAGAGCAGCCTAACTAGTTGGGGCCAGTTCCATCAAAATTAGAGGATGAAGAAGGCAGTCTCATCTTGTACCACAATCCCAACTAATTTGCAGGCTTTTTCTAACCTTTCTTTGGAAGCCAGAAATTAAAATAATGATTAAGGTTTAGGTTTTAGGATTCCTTGTAGTTGATTATGTTAAATATATAATATATAATATTTTTGCCGTTTAGTAATATAAGGAATGACATAATAATTAAAAAAGAGGAGCAGAGGCACATTTATTGCAGCCTTAACCCAAAAAAGCGAAGCAGAAGGCAGTGGCATGTAGCATAGTGGGTACTGTAGGAAGGGTCACATAGTACAGTGACAGAACACTGAGTGAAGGAAGGAAACAAAGCAAAATGCTTCCCAAAAGACACAGAAAACATTATTATTTTCCGACACATCAAGTGAATTCATCCCTTGCCCTCTCAATTTCTCACTCACCTATTATTTCACTGGTACACATTTCTCATTTTTTTTATGCTCACACCATTGCTCTGCAGCTCACCACAATCGAGCCCATGCAGCCATTGCTAGGTCAACCACAACCTTGATCTTCCTCTTGATTTTGTTCTCTAAATTATGTACAAGGCCTAAATATTCTTTTGTCCTTCAGTTTATGGAAATGTATGTACAGTTCAAATAAAAATAGTAAAGTGTTATTTCCCCCCTGTAAGAATAATATTAAAAATTGTGACCTAGAATATATATGGCTTAAATTTTGATGGGGTTTTTAAGAGAATGATATGAGGACTTAATAATTTAAATTGAAAGACAATTTTATGAATTTTATAACATGGTAACGATTACTAACTTGCTTTTGAATCTGATCATTAATTCTATATGCAATGCAATAGGTTCATCTGTTTAGAAAAATATAGCAGTTGAAAAGTACTGTTTTTAGAATATATTTTATGGTTTAATTGGTTCAAATTGTATATAATACTTAACGGAATGGGTTGAAAAATGACTTGCTAATTTTTAAAGATTAAAAGCGACATGAAGTTAACAAATACAGAATTACGTGACCTAATTAATCACTAGTACTATTTCCATGAAAGCCAATAATTGATTGTTTTTAATTAGAATTTGACTATCGATGAGTAATATATAAGAATAAGGTCTCATTATAGGTGCAGAAGACCCTCCAAAAAAAGGGGTTAATCGGAAAATGTGTGGTATTGCTATTTTCCCAGTTGATTTTGTTCTTATATAAAAATAAAGATGACGAGCGTAGTTTTAATTTGGTGGAAGCGAGATATACAGTAGGATTTCCCAGACAGTGGAAAAGTACAAAAAAGGACTGTCGTTTACAAATTATGAAATTCCCGAAGACTTTCTTTCTGCATCCCAACGTGAATGATTGAGTAAAAGCCCATACTGCTCACGGGCCCCCGCTCGAGCTTTCTTCACTTTGTTGGACGTGAACACCCCTCCTTATGCCTGTTAATTACGACGCAGGGACTACAAATTGTTCCTTCAAATCATTTTCAGTGCTTTCTCTATCAAGGCCCTTCCACTTTCCAAATCTACAATCCTGTCCAATATGCAATGTTTGATTATCATATTATTAATTGGAGAAATAATATTATTTGACTATTTTAAATAACTGGAAATTTATAAGAAGTCACAAGAACATACTAATTTCAGGAAATGTTAGAGTTGTTAATTCATTTGTGGATTCGAATTAATTTATTGAATCACTAATAAATGGACAAGATTAAAAGAAACTTTAAGATATATACTAATATAGAACTTATATATATTTTCATTAAGAAAAACATACACCTTTTTTGTTATCTTTAAACAGACAATAAAAAGTTGTAGCAATCATAAGATACTACCTAAGAGAATTCTATATAGTTTTTTGAGATTGTATGATCATTTTTAAATCAATAGAAATCGTTAGTTTAGTCTTAAGGAATTAGTATAAAATAATAACATTCATATGCTTAGATAATAAACGAATTTAAAATAATTTTTTGAAGCTACTCTTCAATTCACTCAAGCTCCTGCAGTATTATGTCATATAATATTGTTGGTTAATTATAAGATCATGATGATACTTAATTTTTAATTTGAATGGTTATAATTAATACGAGTGATGATTCCTAATCTCCTACACATCATTTTGCAGGGTGTGATTCCATTCATATTTGTATATATAGCTAATTATTATATATAAATATATAAAAAATGATATTTTCATTATCTCAAGTTCACAACTGTATATCTGACTATTTTTATAATAATAGTTTAATTTCATACTTAATAAAAAAAAATTTTAAAAACTTTATTTAAGAAATTATCACATATAAAATTCACAGTACATATCGTGAGAACATTACTCTAAATAAAAGTGTGACTTAAAATTAACGTGTGTAAACATCATTCTGAAAATATACAAAGAGACATTAATTAGAATTATTTAGTAACTTTAATGTTGTTTTATTTCCTGTAGCTTTAATTTGTACGTTCCAATTGTTGGGATATTGCTAGTTGTCTACAATGCTAGCATGTCCATATAACGGGGGACACAGTAAATATTCCATCCAATTATGACCATTCTAGTCATTCCGATGCCCATGGTTTCGTTATATAGTTTGCTTATATGAAAGCCTGCAAAGAGAGAGAGAGAGAGAAAGAGAAAGAGAAAGAGAAAGAGAAAGAGAAAGAGAAAGAGAAGACATGGAAGGAGGAGAGAACTCGAATTCTGCTTATAGAGAGTGTTTGAGAAACCATGCAGCCAGCCTCGGCAGCTATGCCACCGATGGCTGCGGCGAGTTTACACTTGACGACACCTCTCTCGGCTGCCTCCAATGCGCCGCATGCGGTTGCCACCGCAACTTCCACCGCAAAGTCACGTACCCCCCACCCCATGGCAGAGGGGCCAGCTACAGCAGCCGTGGCCGGGAACCAGAGCTGACAGCTGATCTTATGGATTATAGCGGAGGAGGTGGCAGCGGCGGTGATGGTGGTGGGGAAGGGAGGCCGCCTAACAACATGTTGGAGTCGGCGGAGGGAGAGAGGAGCGGGAAGAAGCGGTTCAGGACAAAGTTTACACCAGATCAGAAGGAGAAGATGCTGGCTTTTGCAGAGAAGCTAGGATGGAAGCTGCAAAGGAAGGATCTTGATGATGAGATTGAGAGGTTCTGCAGAGGAGTTGGGGTGAGTAGGCAAGTTTTCAAGGTGTGGATGCATAACCATAAGAACTCTTCCTCCTCATCTTCTGCATCAACTGGCAATGTCTCCTCTCTTACTCAGTAACAATCTTAACAGAGAAAGAGAGAGGGAATATGTACCCAAAAGAAAAGGAAAGAAAATGATCAGTAATCTTATTGCTTTATTTCTTTTTAATTTGATTTTCCCCCCAATTTCTTTCTTTCTCTTTTAGTGCTTGCTTGTAATTTATCCTCATTGCATCAGGATTAAAAGCTTTTTTTGTTGCTTCATTTTTTTGAATATTCACATAGAAATATAAAACTGTCGATAAGTGAACATATAGCTAGATATATAACAGCTTATTATCACTTAATTAGCTGCTCCACACAAATAACCTCATTTTCCTCAAACTTGAATGAATAATAAACCTGCTATATGATGTATGTGTGTTTTATTATTACTTCTCTTTTCTTCGCCATAACCTCAAATCTATTAATTTGATATAATGGTTTAATATATATTTTTCATTTGTGTTTTAGTTTGTCTGCAGGCTAATGTGTTCAAATAGGCTATATATGAAAGTTATATGGATTCAATTATGACGATATTCTTATAAATTTTAGCCAAATTTTATAACATTACAATCTTTTCCTTTCTTTGATGATGAAAGGTCTTGCCAGCCGGCAGATCTACAGTTTCAGTGTAAATTTAGGGAGGAAAAACAAAATATTTTTTTGACATGTGATCATATGCAACTATAGTTTTATACATGTGAATATTTGGGTAGAAATGTGGATTGAAGACATGAAATTAAACTTCCCAATATTCCCCCCAAAATAAAGCATATATATATATGTACTACAAAAAGCTGATCAATTATGAATTTGCTTACCAACATAGTCGTTAATAACTAATTCAACCTGACTTTAATTGTTGGGTGCAAACCTATACTAATTTATATTTGATCTCTAACATGTCTTCTATATGTAAGTCTTTTTAGATTATTCAATGCAGGTTCAAGAATATATATGTTACATCTCTCTCATGCTCCATCATCGAAAAAAAAAACTTTAGACGACTTGAGAGGTAAATAAATTCGCAATTATGAATTTGTGCAAAAATTTAATTGGATTACAAAGAGAATCCGAGCATTAATGTGAATTGAATTCCTAAACACTTGGTTGAAGATAATCAAATATTCAACCAAAGGGTAGCAAGGCTCAGCTGCATAGGTTGGTCCATTGATAGAGGGGTTCATTCTCCTCGCTTATCTGGTGGAATCTCGTGGTGTACTGGTAACTGGTGTAGTCCAACTACCTTCCATATATTTACCAAAATGAAAAGTGCATGGCAACCTCAAAAATAGAATGTCAAAGGAGCCAATTTGACTTAGAAGTTTAAGCTGTTTGTGCAAATCGATTAATTAATCTCTAAAGTTACTAATTAGTATAATCGATATGTATGTTGATAATAGATCTTTTAATGAGTGCAATTAAATTAAATAATAAGCTGGCTTTTGAAAAATGCTTTGAAGGTAAAACTGGAATCCTCAAATGGCTAGCTAATCTCTCTTGAATAAAATTATGAATGGACCCCCATCTACTAACACCTGAGCTTTATACCCCAAAACATTTCCAGTGAATCTCAATGTAGGCAGATAATGGTTTCCGTTCATTGCATGCAAACTAATTTCAGGTTGGCAATCATCATTTATTATAGCATTTTCTTCTATTTGCTCCAATTGTAATGGCTGGTCCTCTTCGTTGTCTTCTTCATCCAACATTAGAACAAAGAGCTCAGCCTTACAATGATTGCCCCTACTAAATTTGTCATCACAATTAAAATATAAGCCCTCCTATCTACGTTCTAACATTTCTGCCACTGTGAGCTGCTTGACAGGTTTGTTAAAACTTTTCACATTTAACAAAGCATTGTTGGTATTACTTTTGGGAGTAGGTAACAAAGGTATATTACTTGGACTCTTCATGCTTATAGGAACAAGATTGTGTTGGGTAAAACTACTTCTGGAGCCATTGTCGTTCAATCTATCCTCCATTAATTTGGCTAAATTCATTGCCTAGATAAGTGTTTTTGGTTGCAAAGCTTACACTTCCTTCTCGATGTCGCCTTTTAACCCAGACTTGAAGCAACTTTGCAAGAAAGAGGTCGGTACTTTAGTAGTTAAATTCGCCAGAGCTTCGAATCTTGACTGATACTGATCTGCTGCACTGGATGTTTGTGTAGGGAAGACATCCCGATACTCCGATGGACTAAACCTCACCATTAAAGCACGAAGAACTTTCTGCCATGACGGTATGAGTGAATTGCGATGCATCCATTGAAACCAATGGAGAGCATCTCTATCCATATGAAAGGATGAAATTAATAGCCTCTGAGAATCTAGTGTATGGTGGAAATCAAAGAATTGTTCAACCTTGAATATCCACCCAATCGGATATTCACAGTTAAAGCGAGTACATCTAGCTTTAGAGACAAAAATGGTTGTGTAGTGATCACTCCCTCAGCCACAGCATG